>CATKHJ010291735.1:0-33058 GCA_949750685.1 Vernicia montana | reverse complement strand
AATAAGTTCAAAATATTTTGTAAATTTTCGCTCTCTATACTGCTGCTGCAGGAGCATATTAGAAGCATAAAAATAATATATGTCTTCTATAACATATTATATTTTGTAATTTTATTACTACACAATTTCAGCTGTGAAGTGATTTTAAATATGTCTGAATTGTATTCTAAAGAGAATAGTATCATAATTAAATCAGTCTTCCAAAAACTTATAGACAATTTATTTAGTTCTTTAGGAACGTAGGAAATCAATTCTTTAACAAATTAGAATACTAGTTTTTCAGTAATTCATGATACTTAGTTCTTCAGGAACTTATGATCAATTCTTCAGGAATTTTATATTTTATTTATTTATTTAATTAGTTCTTCAATAACTATAGATAATACTAATTTTTCAGAAATTTTATTAATTTATTTAATTCTATAGGAATATAAATTTTTCATAAATTACAGATGATACTAGTTCTTCAGGAACTAAAATTTAGAATACAAGTTCTTCAGGAACTGTATTAATTTATTTTAATTCTACAAGAAATTTTAGAATACAAGTTCTTCAGAAACTATGTTTACTTAATTAAAATTAAATAGTATCAAATAATAATGTCTCCATAAAAAAATAATAAAATTATTATTACAATAATGATTATATATAATACACAGAATAAAAATATGTACCTGCAGCAAGTGGTGGTGGGAATGTACTGGATGCTTGGGATGGATTGCTAGTTTTGTTTTGAACTTCGGTTTTCAATTGGTATGAAATTTGTCTAATATGTACCAGGCAGGTGTTGATTGAAGTTAATTCTAAAGTTTTACTTCATTTTTGTGCTAGCTAAAAAAAAAAAAAAAAGAGGTAAAACGAGATCGTGCTGATAACGTGTTGTAAATCGACTTATTAGCTCAGTATATTAAAGATAATAAGAAGAGATATAAAGTAATAAAGCAAAGAGAGAGAGAAAACATGTAGAGAATAAAAGAGACTCCAAACTCTTATTATTAGATTAATTTTAGCTTCCCTTATACAGAGGAATAGCTAGGATTTAGTGTATACAATATTACTGAAATAACTCAAGTATGTTTAAGTAATATCCACGTATAATAATTATCTATAACACAAACAAAATAATAATAATAATAAATTCTAAAATAGGTCGGCCGGTGTGTAAAGTACTACTGGTCTTCTGGAAAAACAAGCAAACAAAAAAACACCACCTTGTTCAGTGCCAAAAAAAAAAAAAAAAAAAAAAAAAAAAAAAAAGAACACCTTCTTGCACGACAAGACACTCCAAGCTTAATTTAGAGCTCGCCTACAATTCACCTCTATCAACTTACAAATCCCAAAAAGAAAAAAGCGGCGGCGGCTTCATGGGGAGACAAAAAGGAGAATCCGGCAGGAGCAAGTCCCGTCCGTCAAGCAGCAGGTACTCAAATTTTTTTCCCCCAAAAAATCAATTATTATTATTATTATTAATACCAGTTCTAATTTTGCTAATTTATGTCTGTTTTATTGAAAAAATTTCTCGAAATTGTTTATGTAATGATGATTTTGGGGGTTTGGGGTTTGATTTCAGTCTTGCTGCGTCACTGTTGCCGTCGTCGGGTTCCGCTGCCACCGTCGGATTCGGTGGCTATGTTGGTAGCTCCCGTCTTGATACTTCTCTTGCTTCTGGCGAAGAAGCAAATCCCTTTTTGGTATGCTTCGCTTTTTCTCTTCTTCTTTAGGATTTCCAAGTAAATAGCTATTTGGCATTGGCTTTGTTAGTAATACTGTGATAGTTAGGAGGAATTTAGGGATTGTTTAGGTTATTTGTTGGTATTGCAGGATGTAGATAGTGAAGTGGCACTGCACTTGAAGAGACTTGCTAGGAAGGATCCTACAACCAAGGTAAATTACAAGCCATTACAGTTTTATGCACTACTTTGAATACACACACACAAAAAATTGTGGTGGATGTGAACTGAAGTGGCATATACTTTTTTGCATTACAGTCTCATTCTCTTTTAATTCTTTTTAACAGCTTAAAGCTCTGCAATCTCTATCTGCTCTGTTCAAGCAAAAGTCTGGAAAGGACTTGGTGCTAATTATTCCACAATGGGTATCCTTCTCTCGCACTCTTTCTCTCTCTCTCCTTTGTATATATTGACCGATGTATGTGTGTGATACTATTGTTTAGTTCCTTCCTTCTTGAGTTATATGAACAGAAATAAAAGGAATACTTTAACTGCTTTTTGTTATCCTTCCTTTCCTTGTCCACCTACTTAATTAGTTTCATTCTAGAAACGGCTATACCAACACAAATTTGATCAATTTGATTATGATATGTGTAAAATTAGGAGGAAAAGTAAAGCAGGAAGAAATTGACACAATTAGAAAGGGGTTTCAATATATGAAGAATTACGTTGCCATTGAATTTAAGCTTCCCTGAAATCATCATCTACATGACTCTGATTGCTGATATTAATTTTCGTTTTTGTAATCCTTGTTCGAATTCTCTGCATTCAGTTTCATATGATCTTTTTTTAAAGAAGTTTCTTGTACCCACTTTTTTCCTGGTTTTCCTCTGAGATAGAAGTGATTCAGTAAAAGATATAGAAAGAATAAAAGTCTTGAGTAAAGACAAATCTTTGGTTGTCTCAAAACAATGTGAACCTATATCTAATTACAATTAGTAACTTTTGTAGTTAATTTGAATTTTTAATTTTGAGAAGTTATAATTGAAGTCAACTTGTTGCTTCAGCTTCACTGCTGGTGTTGGATTTATATTCCTGAGCTTGTGAAGTTATTGATCTGGCACTATTTGTTAAATAGTAATTACTGATTCAATAGTCTTAAAGTGATCTTCATGTTTTTATGCTTGATTTAGCCTTTTGTAATTTTCATGTAGCTTCAAATATTTTTCATTTAGACTGAACTTTGGCAAATTTTGCACTTCTGTTAGGCGTTTGAATACAAGAGGCTGTTATTGGATTACAATAGAGAAGTTCGGCGAGCCACTCATGAAACCATGAATAGTCTTGTTGTTGTCGTCGGGTATGAACTTCTCTTACATTTAAGATACTAATGGATTCATTTTTCTTTGTCCTTCTGCAAGATAATGCCTGTTTTGAAATATTAATAACAAAAAATTATGTGCTTTGTGTGCTTTGAATTGAAAGATGACAAAAGCTGTTGTTTGCCTCTGTTGTGTTAGTTATTACAATTTAGCATGATAATCATTAATATTTTCCTTGGTTCTCAAAACATGTTCGTGCTAATAATTTGGTTGTGAAAAAACATGTGTTTGCAGAAGAGATTTAGCTCCACATCTGAAGTCTTTGATGGGACCCTGGTGGTTTTCTCAATTTGATCCAGTTTCTGAAGTTTCTCTAGCTGCAAAGCGATCGTTGCAGGTTTGTGGTCACTTCTTTTAAGCTGCACAAGTTTGTTATTTGCCTTTTGTTACATGTGTTCTTAAACTTTACGTAAATTGCCCCTAAGATACTAGATTGTGTTGTAGAGAAAGTAATAAAAACAGTTTAATGCAGACGATAAGGAATATAAGAGTTCCTTTTTGAATAGCAAAATGTTCCTGTTGTATACTAAGGTATCCAAATAAGCGTAAACTCTTATGCATGTTGGTTGCCCTGTAAGATTGTCAAGAAGCTTTATCGTAATCTAGCCAGTGGTTTGGAGGATGATTGCAACTCATGGGGTTCAAACCGAAAGTATTGAATTGTCTAGGGTTTGAACTGTAATGCTATAAATTTTTTTTGGGAGGACATTTGGGGTGGTCAGGATTCTCCTTCCCATCTTTTACTTTATTTTTATGGAATCTTTTCTTTATATAGTGCTACTTGTCATTTTCTTGTCTGACATAATAATGTCTTCTGTAAGGACTTTCATTTCTTTAGAAATCTCAAAGAGAAGGAGATGATAAAATTCTCTTTGTTGGATTCTTTTCAGTTGTCTCCTAGACTAGATAGGAGGATATGATCCCTAATTTCTTTTAGTGATTTTGTAAATCCTTTTGTTCTGATCTGATTTGCCTTTCCATGAATGTTTGGTAACTTACGGTTCCACTAAACATAAGGTTTTCATATGGTCTCTGGTTCTTTAGAAGGTAAATTTTTGTGTCTTGTTAAAAGAAGGTGAATATTAATGTCTACAAGGCTGTGTTATCTGTTCTAAGCATATCGAGTCTTATATTCTCATTCTTATATTGTCAAGTTTCTTGGTCCATTTGAAAAAGTCTTTTTGGAATTTTGTTGGAGAATAGTTTTTTTTTTTCTCTAGAAATTTGGTATATGTTTGTTGGGTTAAATCGTTATAATTGAGAGGCTTTGGTGTGAGAAGGGATGTCAAAGTGGTATTGCATTTTCTTTGTGGTTTTATGGAGTATTTGTATGTGGAGAAACACCCACATTTTTAAGGGACAGGCAATCTTTTCAATTCGCTATGGCACAAGGTGTATCTTATTGGCTTCTTTGTGAGCTTCTACTTCAGGGGGGCTTTCATCAAGTTCCATTCCAGTGTGATTGGAGGGTATTACTATATTTTTATTTTCCTGTCTTTTATGTATCGTGTAGGTTAGGTGGATATATAATTCCCCAAGTTGTAACCCCCTGATCTTTTTCCTTAATTATATTTTTTTTCTTATAATAAAATATTGTAGTTTATCCCATACTTGGTGTTTTTTTCAAATAAAAAAATTATTTACACTACATGGAAACAAGATAGCTAGTGATTTTTCCAGAATCCAAAATCCACCACCCCTCCTACCACCTTCTTTAGCCTCCTCACCATTGGAGTAATGATCCATGTAACATATGTAACACCAATTTCAATTAAACTGTTTGCTATTCATTCCATAGGAGTGCTTAATCAATGTTGACAAACTCATTTCAATCGATTATTATCATTATTATTTTCTATTGTTGTTGTTAGTCGATGGGATGTTAGTAGATGAGATTTCCATTTTCGTACGACTAATATGAATGGGTTTGAAAAAATTCCAAGAAAAATTGGGATAGGTAGATGGTGTATGTATGGAAGTAGTTTGTTGCCTAAAGACCTTCAGTAAGGATGAATATTTAATACTTAGAATTAACTGGTCGAAAAATATGACAGATCGATAATTGAAAACTTATTTAATTATCATTAATGATAATGAATTTCAACTATTAAAGACCAAATATCTACTACTTCGGCATGTTAATATAACCGTTGGTAACCAAATATCTACTCCTGTTGACAAAGGTGAGCACAAATCAAGATTATCACTCAGGGCAAGGCCCCAACTTGATGGTTAATTGCAAGCCAAGCAGTACTTCCTAAGCTGTCATCTTGTTCTGCAGCACTTGCGAGAATCTGAATTTTGTTAATATCTAGAGATAAATATGCAATGACATGACATCCATTTTCTACATGTTAAGCATGAGACTTCTTGTAAGGCCATCATCATTAATTAGCCTTGTCAAATCCTAAACAAACTTATTTCCTGAAAACTCACAAATCCAGATGAACTTTTCTCAAAATCAATTGATACTAATAGGTGCAGAAAACTGATGGGTTTTCAAGTAAATATGAAAAGTTAAAAAGTATTGGTGTGTGTTTCTGTTTATTTAGAGGGAGAGACAGAAAAAGAGAAGAGAGAGCCAGGACTTAAAAAGGGTTTCTTATACAATAAGGTTAGGTAGGGATAGTAGTCCAAAAGCAACTTTAACCTTATCATTCTCATGGTGTCAACTGTTTGGAAAGGATAGGATGCAACATTTACTTGGACAGAACAATGCAAGATGTTTTAGTAATTTCCTTATCAAAAATTAACATTATTATGTCTCTTTAAAGTGTTGCTAACATCTTCATAAACTTTTGCTTCTGTTCGTTTCAGATTATTGTTCATCATGTATTAATTAATATTCTTTTATTTGAAGTATTGTTAATTTGAAACCTTTTGTTGCTTGTGGCTTTATTGTAATCATATTGTATGTTATTGACAACAGGCCGCCTTTCCTGCTCAGGAAAAGAGATTAGATGCATTAATTTTGTGCACAACTGAGTTATTTATTTATTTGGAGGAAAATTTGAAGCTCACACCACAAAGTATGTCAGATAAAGCAGCTGCTTTGGATGAGTTGGTGGACATGCACCAGCAGGTATGCCATGGTCTGTAGTTATCCTCCTCTTTTGTTTCAAAGGGACATTGGTGTATAGACCTGCTCTTTAGCCCAGGCACTGCATAGCCCTGCCTTCATAACCTGATTGGGCAAGGGATTTTTCCTTGGGGACCTATTCAGCCCTGCCTGATCAAAGATCAGGTTTAAAATGATGCATTTCTGAAGGCTTGACTTGACCAGGACAGCCTGCAATATATATATATATATATAATATAATATAAAATTTTGCCTGATCATGGCCCAACAATAATTCCATTTGTTTCTCTGTGATGTCTCATTGTTTTGCACCAGTAGATGAAATTTGTCATTATTATCTCAAGTATTTCGTTTGTGAGTCTCTCATGTATGCTATATGAAAGTGATGGTGTTTGGTGAGATTGTTATTGTCTAAAAATCAAATGTAGATTTTACATTATGTTTGCAACTAACAAATATGGAATTTATTTCATTTGCAAATGAATTACATTAATAGAATTCATTTTTAAATAAACTCTTGTGTTAGGTATCTTAATTTTAGTCAAGTAGAATTTGTAGCTTTGCTAGTTTGGAATGCATTTGCAAATTCTACCAATTTTGGCAGAATCAATTCCATTGAATTCCATAATATCTTGTGTTGTGTTTGGATTCATGTATTTGAAGTTGGGAAAGATCCAATGTTTGGATTGTTAAATATTTTATGGATTTGTATTTTAGTGAAATTCATAAGAAAATTTGGAGGCTTCCAAGTGATGGAAAAATTAAAATTCAATATTTGAAATCATAAATTTTAAATCCAAATTTATGAATCTAAACATAGGGTCATGGAATTGATTATTCCAAACAAGCTCTTAAAGAATTTGCTAATAATCCTAAGGAAATTAATTAATCAAATTACTTTTTTGAAATGTTTTAAAAGCTCGAGTCTTATTACTGAACTTCTTTTTATTTTCTTAATGCTACTTGAAATCTGTCTTACGCAACTTGAAGTGTGAAAAAGAGAAGAAAAAAGCATATATCATTTTCTGAACAAATCAACTCATCTGGAATAAAAGTCATTATCTTGATTAAATTTCTTTTGGAAAACCCTAGAATCTAAATTTTCTCGAATGTCAGGTTTTGATCAAACTTTTTCAGGTTTTATCTATATGATCAAACTTTTTATCTATATGTACTGTTACATAGAGGAGAATACCATTGTTTGAATGTGTAAATTTTCTAAGAATGCTATTGATGAAATCATAAATTACAGCAGATTCGTCTACAGTCCTCTTTTCTTTCTCCTATGGGTTCTAACCTAATTTGGACTGTTATCCATGTACGATTTTAGATCAACCACTTGTTTGGTATAAATGTATTCCATAAGGCTCCATTTAGATAGATAGTCATTTGAAATGATTGTGTGTTTTAATATGATATCATGTTGGTTGGTAGGTTTTTTTTTTTTTATGATTCTTCACTTGAACAAATCCAAATCCACATTCATTTCAAATGACTATCTATCCAAATGAACCCTGAAATTTTATATAATTCATTTACAAATCTACACTTGTTATGGTTGGTAGAAAATTATTTAGAATTCTATATTTTTAATTCTATGGAATTGATTATAACTGAGCCAACTTCTATCAAAATTTGATAGAATTGGAAAATGAATTTTTAACTTAATAAAGATACAAGATAGTAAAGTTATGGAATTTTATTTTAAACTAATAAATGTACAATCTAGTAAGACTACAAATTTAAAATGAATTCCACATTTAATACTTAATATCCAAACATGAAAATTCATTTACAAATGAATTGTTTTTATGAAATTAATTTTCAAATCAAATGAATTCCATGTTCATTTATTCCAAACACTGTATGAAGTATTTCCATAACTCTATTGAGATTTTGGGATTTCTCTTGGAAGATTTTGCTTTGGCTGCAGCACTAGAGATATGTTGATTCAATTTTGTGATTGATTTGCAACCAGTTTGGGTGGTAACTGGTCTATAGCATGATAATAGAATCTTATGAAATTTGATGGTTTCTGAGTTAGAGCATTTGGTTAGGATTGGAGTTTGGGTTATCAACTTATCTGTTGACTGTACCTTATGTGATAGTGACCAACTGATGCTGCATGGGCAAATACAATTTTGTTTGTGAAGCTGCATTTGCATGCTTGTGATGTCTGTGATTAGTGTAGGTTGACAGCTATGGTGAAGGTTGTGAACTTTTTGCTCAATTTGTTGAGCTCCTTCTACTTTCTATACTCTTTGTTGATGTTTCTGAAAACCTTGTGCATTTGGATTTGGAATAGGCAAGTTTGGTGAAACAAGTTTTATTGTTATTTTAGTTAGTTAATGTTTGAAAATTAGAACATATAATAAGCTATTACTGGCTCTTGTTTCCATAAGGAGGGATGTGTAGAAATATGCTCTTCATTTACTCTCTCTCTCTCTCTCTCTATCAAAAAAGAAACAAAACAAATTAATTGATAAAAATATTATAAAACAAAACAAAACAAATTAATGATATTTATTTAATATAAAAATATTTGTTATATTCATGTCCATTCACAAAATTAAATGAACTTGGTTTTGCTTAAACGAATTCCATCTGAAAATTACTATCTATTTGGTATTACTGGGTTGTTGTGATATCTTGTTATGCTCGGAATCAATTGATGGAGAGAAATGGACATATATTCAAAAGTTAAGAGTATGTCCCTTAGTTTGTTGTGGACAAGGTGTTTTTGGGTTCAATGTAGGCTTATGCTTTGGATCTCTTGGAGGGTCCCTTTGAATGTTATCCAATTCTATCGGTGCTACTTTTTAAACTTGTATATATATTCTCGTCCTTAGTTTTCTTTTGAGTTATGTAGGAGGATTCCTTGTCCTCCATAGTGTATTCTCATTTCTTTGTTTTCTCAACAAAGCTTATATATATATATATATATATATATATATATATATCTCACTTGGTGAATAAAGATGAATGGCAGTAATTCATTTTGAATTTTGTTATTTTATTTTATTTTTGTTCATTTGTGGGGAGAGGATTTAAACTGATGACCTCCTTGCTAAAGAACATGTGTGGTTACCTACTAGGCTACATCTCGATCAGAATTCTTTCCTACGTTGGTCAATGTTTCCTAGAGCTACCTTCTATTGAAATTTACTTTAGATTGATCACACAGCTTTTCCATGTTTTATTCTGCTTTGTCCTAAAAATAATATTTTTTATTCTCAATTAATAAAATGGGCCAATTTACCATTTTAGGAATTTTTTGTAAAATATTTATCATATTATGTGGTTTTTTTAAAGTATTTCCAATTTTAGGTGTTTTTGAAAATTATTTCTAATTTTAAGTTTTTTTTGACTAGGCTGCAGTCAACATAAAGAACTGTCTGCTGGTGGGACCAGCGGACAAGTTAAATTTTTTTTTTTCTGTCTTTAAGGTTTTTTTTATTTTTATTTTTAATTTTTTTAAACACTGAAACTAAAGTAAACACGTGAACTAAAGTAAACACTGGAACTAAAGTAAACACGTGAACTTTGGTGCCAAAAAAACCAAACAAACACTGGAACTAAAAAAAAAATAGTAGGCTGTCCGCTAATGGGACTAGCGGACAACAATCTGTCCGCTGGTCCCGGTAGCAGACGCGGACAAAATTGTCTAGCTACCTCAGCCCAAAAAGACCTAAAACTGGAATTAGTTTTCAAAACACCTAAAATTGGAAATATTTTCAAAAAACACCTAAAATGATAAATATTTTACAAAAAAGTCATAAAATGGTAAATTGGCCAATAAAATGTGCAAGTTAATTGTTTCATTTTTTTTAAATGTCTTATAAAAGAAATTGTTTCATTTTTTTTTTTTCACTATTTTCGATACAAAGATATTATTGAGAGTAGGTATTGGCAATGCAATAGTCCTGCGGAAGCAGTTACAGGAGGTTGCTCCCTGGTTAATATTACATAGTTCAATTTCCTGATTGGATTGCAATTATTGCCTGATTATGGTTGAGATGGATGCAGCAGAGATAAATTGCTAACCATATTAAGACACCTGTTCACACACCCATAAAACATGTCATCTTGGTGCCTTTGCTGAAATGTGATATCCCAATATAAAGTTCAGTACATCTAAACTGCTGGTACTGCAGTTATTCAGATTTACTAGGTGTTATGCTGTTGTTACTTATGATGAATTGGTATACTGTTTTCTTGGTTTTCAGGTGATATCATCATCATTATTGGCATTGGCCACACTTCTTGATGTTTTGGTTTGTGTGCAATCTGAACGACCTGGTTTTGAAAATGTAGCTGCTGAATCAAAACATGCTTCAAAGGCTAGAGTGACTGCTATTTCTTTTGCTGAAAAGTTATTCTCTGCTCACAAATATTTTCTGGACTTTCTGAAATCCCAGAGTCCTGCAATTCGGTCAGCTACATATTCAGTATTAAAGAGTTTCATTAAAAACATTCCTCATGCTTTTGATGAAGGAAATATGAAAGCTCTTGCTGCTGCAATACTTGGTGCTTTTCAGGAAAAGGATCCAAATTGCCACTCGTCAATGTGGGATGCATTATTGCTATTTTCAAAAAGATTTCCTGAAAGTTGGAGTTTGTTGAATGTTCAGAAAATTGTGCTAAACCGATTTTGGCATTTTCTTAAGAATGGGTGCTTTGGATCTCAGAAAGTCTCTTATCCCGCTCTAATTCTATTTTTGGGCAATGTGCCTCCTAAATTTATAGCAGGAGAGAAGTTTTTTCTTGATTTTTTCCATAACCTATGGGACGGAAGGACCTTGTCCAATTCAACAAGTGCTGCTGATAATGTAGCATTTTTCCAGGCATTTAAAGAGTGTTTCCTTTGGGGGTCGCATAATGCATCAAGGTGTGAATTTGTTTAGTTTTTCTCTTGACATGACATTCCAAAATCTTCTGCATTCAGTTACTTGTGTGGTAGTGGATCTAAAGGGAGTCTTATTTCATCTTTTTTCTTCTGTATTTAATTTAATTTAGGTGTTTGGTTTTCTAATTTCTTTTACTTAATGCCAGATATTGTGATAATTCGGATTCTGTACATCATTTTAGAGTCAGTCTTGTTGATGATATTCTGGTAAAGCTTCTGTGGCAAGAGTACCTGTTTTCTGTTGGATTCAAGAATCAGAATAGAGCAGCCATTGGAACATCTGAGGATCTGTCTGAGCAAGCCTGTGTAACTTCTAACCAGAAGATAGTGGAATCACTGAATATCAAGTATCCTATGAATTGTTTGGAAGAATCAGGAAAATGTATTGTAGAAATTCTTTCAAGCATTTATTTAATGGGGCATGATCTACTCCCTACTTTTTGTGAGGCATTTCAGGAGAATTGCCTCAAGATGTTTCAGCAAAAAGAGAACACAGGAAGAAATGCTAAAAATGTAGAACAGATCATTAAATTTATGTTATTACTGGAACAACATTCAGTGCAGAAAGGTGAAACTTGGCCTTTGGTTTATTTAGTGGGACCGTTGTTAGCCAAGTCTTTCCCAATTATAAGATCTCTTGTAAGTTACTTTTTTCTTAGCATATTCTAGCCAGAATTGGCGTTATTTTTTTATTTATTTCTTATGATGTCTTCCATTTCTGTTTGCCTTGTACTTGTAGAATATATGATGAACTTTGCTTATATATGCGTTTGATGGTATCAAAGTTCTATCCTCTATGCCCAAATAAGAACTTTTGGGAATATGTGAAATTTCTAACACCTGGCCATGTACATTGGTCATGCTTTACAAACTTGCTTCTCTTTAAGTAACAGACTCTAGAAGGATGACATTTTCCAAACAAAATTTCACAAGATTGCTTGGTTAACCTCCTAATCCTCCTAATAAACTTTTGGTGATTAAAAGAACTACTGTCTAAGAATATGCTTCTCAATATATTTCCTTCATGTTTGGAAGAATAAAAAGGGGTTTCTGATTTTGTTAGCGCATTTTAGTTTTGTATATACTTTAGTTTAATGACTGGAGCTCCTGTAAAGCCATGTAGTTAACCAGTCCATGAAATGAAGATAAAATTGAGTTTTTGCATCAGTTGGACTTCACAGTAAAAGATTTAGTATCCAATAGCTCATAAAAAGCATGCCCTAAACAGGATGGGACATGGGATGGAGAAAATGAATCCATGTGTACCCAGTCCTGAATAGATTGGGATTAAGGCTGATTGAGTCAAGTTTGACTTTTTCTTGATGTATCTGCTTTGTGAGTTTTTCATAGTCCTAATAATGTGTTTTCAGTGCTATGCAGCTCTATCCTTCCAATTTTCTTCTCTACTATTGTTTTTCATATCTGTTCATTCTTTGGTTGTAAATATTCTCTGATCTCAGGACATAACAGATGGTTTGAGACTTCTGTCAGCTGCAGTTTCATTATTTGGACCACGCAAGATAGTCCGTGAACTTTTTTTCTACAATGAAGGGCATGGCTCTTCTTCCCTTTTGGATGATAGGTACAAGGAATTGGAACCAGAGTATTTCATTAAAGTGTTCAAAGAAACATTTGTTCCATGGTGTTTGGTTGGATATGATTCCTCTAGCAATGCTCGACTTGATCTATTGCTTGCATTTCTCAACGATGAATATTTCTCTGAGCTGTGGACTTCAATTATTTCATATGCAATTAGTCAAGAAAATTCTATAACAGGGTCTGGGTCCCTGGAATCTGACTACTTAGCTCTTTTTGCAATGTTCTTAGAGAAAGCAAGAGTTGAAATTACAAACAGGAAAGTGGGGGAGGATTCTAATCATCGGCACTGGTCCAACCCAGCTGACTGGCATCATGAGCTTCTTGAATCAGCTGTTGTTGCTGTTGCCAGTTCCTCTTTTCCCCTTAGTGCTTCAGCAGCTCAGTTTGTATGGTATGTGAATGGAAGTTTTGCTATTAATATATCATGCTATACTGTTCAATGTAGTGATGGAGATCTTGACTTTCATGGAAGTAAATGAAGTATAGACTGCATTATGGATAGGTATATGATGCGGTGCTCATGTTATTATTGTGAAATTGATATCAGGTTGATACCATATGATTAGAGATGTTATCTTTGATTGGGCAATATTTTCAAGTCTCAAGTGTCCACGTGACACAGGTGTTGTTATTCTCGTATATTGACATTTATTTGAGATAGCTTGTAATGCATCAATTCTTGCTTCAACTCCTTGTATGCACTAATAGCACTAATATGGCTAGGCTGTCTAGAGTTTGTCCTTCTCATTACCTTTTTTCACTATTGCACTAGTTCAGTTAATGCTTGTAAGAAACAAAATTTCATAACCTTCACAAAGATTTTATGCTGGTTTTTATTCCGAATAATCTTCATTTGTTGGTATATATATATATATATATATAAACTTCATCCTTGGATAATATAACATAAATGATTTGTATGCACAAACCTTTAGTTGTCTTGGATTATTTGTTGTGTAAAAGCTGGTTGATCTTCTAAATTTCGAGTTGATACATTGTAGGTGCTGATTGTTCAAAATATGAATACATCTTGCATTTTGAATCCTTGATTCCTGTGCCAGGGAGTCTCTTTTATTCTGCTTATTGCACACTGTGACCTCTCATATATGTATTATCTGCAGTGCTGTTCTTGGTGGCTCAACAGAAGGAAATCAGATCTCTTTTGTGTCCAGAAATGCAATGATTTTGGTATATAAGGCGGTTTTCAAAAAGTTGCTTGCTTTTATTCGTGAGTCCCCTTTCAGTTCAGTTAGGGATTCAGTTTGTGTTTTAACTGCTGGAGCAAACAATTTTGCAGAGGATGATAAATTCTCTATAGACATGATTCAAATGGCTCTGTTTGCACTGGAAGTACTTGGTGGTAGTTTATATTGCTTAAAAATAGTGAGTGAGGAAATTGGGCTAGTTTCATGTATTTTGGCCTTATTGTTTATTATGGACTGGGAACACAGCATGGAAGCAACAATTGATGATGCACTTGACAATGAATCAAAGAAGACAATTAAGAGCCGGTCGGAGTTTGGTAAATCTTTGCATGGTATTCGCTGTAAGATGCATGACAAATTTTGTCAAAGCCTCAGCTTTGACATCCCAAGTAGATTGGGTAGTATCTTGGTTCAGTTTATTAGGTCTGTTGTCTTTAAGGAAGGTAAGCTTGATGCAAATAGAATCACTTCTTTGTGCTGTGAATGGATTCTTGAAATTCTTTCATGTCTCTGCCATAATCAAGATGAGGAACAAAATCTGTTAGACCAACTTCTGAGGAAGGATCATATTTGGCCATCATGGATTATTCCCGACTTCAGTGCCCCAGGAGCAACTTCCTTAAATACTGTGGATGTCTCCATTGATATTGATGTGAGTGGCATGTTGATAATTTTTTACACTTGATGGAATTTGGATTATGATTTTATGATACCTTCTTTCTTTCTTTCTTTTAACTTTTTAACTTTTATAAAATTATGTTTTGTTTATTTGTTTATTTATTTATTTTCATTTTTAATCAACATAAAAGTAGGAGGTCATATTCAACTCATTGCAATGAACTTAAATCTGTAAAAGCTCATTGGAATTAGTCTAATTTCTGATCCCTTTTCTGTCTTACACTGAAGTCCCCAATGCCATTTTGGTGTTATTGCTTGGTTTTAGAGTTCCTCACGATAATCTTTTTGATTCATTTGTGGTATTTGTATTGTTGAGCATGCCTAAAATGCTCTGATTATTCTTTTCTGTGCAAAATAGGCTTATCATTAATATATTTTTTCTTCCTGCAGCCTGTACTTAGTACCCTTGTTATCTTACTTCAAAACTTTTGATCTGTATTTTTGTTGCTCTTAAGGGGAATCCTAGATAGCAACCCTTCTGATAAGAGGGTATAGTTTTTCTTATCCATGTTTTTTTCATTCCCAGCTACATGAGTGCCTTTAACTACATGATAGATGGTGCAGTTGATCCTGTAGTAAAATAATGCATTTTTTTTTCCTGTATCAAATTTGTGCTTAATATCATTATAATCAGGTTCTTGATGGCTGATTTAGTGATTTTCTCATTATTGTCTAATTTTTACTTGATACCATGAATTTAATGATTTTCTCATTATTATCTATTTTTGACTTGACACAATGACTTGTGAATTCAAATTTTCGTGCCAAGGCAGGCATCTGGGGCTCACAAGTTTGTATCTTTAATTGACAAACTTGTATTCAAGATGGGGATCAATAGAGTTTTTAGTGGTTATGTAGAGCATAACCTTTCATCTTCTCTGAATGAAGCAACAAAAGAAGGGCTTACTGCTCGAGCCTGGCTTGCTGCTGAAATATTATGCACATGGAAATGGCCAGGAGGCAGTGCTACTGATTCTTTCTTACCCCTTCTGAGTGCATCTGTCAAGAGTTGGAATTATATTTTCCAAGAAAGCCTGTTAGATTCCGTCTTCAACATTTTACTTGATGGTGCTCTTGTTCATGGAGAACGTGGTACATACTGTTTATTCAATTTATCACCTGCTACAGGCAATGAATTGGACAAAATTGAAGAACCATTTCTCAGAGCTCTTTTGTCTTTGCTTTTCACTATGTTCAAACATGATATTTGGGGAGGAGACAAAGCTAGGAAACTCTTTGAGTTGCTTGTAAATAAGCTTTATATTGGTGAAGCAGTAAACCAAAATTGTTTGAAGATTCTTCCTATGATTGTCACTGTTCTTGTACAACCTTTATGTCAGAGAAGTCTTATACCTGGTGAATCTAGTGATGATATTCAACTTCAGAATACAGGTGAAGACTGGATGCAGGATACTGTTAAACAATGGCTCCAAAGGATTCTATTGTTCCCACCTTTAGTTGCATGGAAAACAGGACAAGGTATATATGCATGCTTTTTAAATTCATGAATGCAAGTTTGCATTTTTATGGCTCAATATAATATTCTTTTGGAAGAGGATTAGGATAATTTGCCATTGATGGTAGTGCATGCAATGAGCTTGCCATCATTGACTTTCTGTTTGGTGGTTGTCTATGATACTCGGTGACATTTTAGAGATGCAATTGCTTTACACATAATGGATGCTAAGCAATTGGATGGAGATAGATCTGCTCGCTCTTAATGTCCTCTCTACCTGTGATCAAGGGCTTTTGTGATTCTCATGATTTGTTATAATAAATTTTAGTTTCATCTTTAATTCAAATAGCATTGATTTATTGTTGTATATTTGAATTTCATCTTTAATTAAAATAGCATTGATGTATATTCTTTTTTTTTTCCCTTCTTCATTATAGATATGGAAGATTGGTTCCAGCTGGTTATTTCTTGTTATCCTTTGAGTGTAATGGGCAGTACTAAATCATTGAAGATGGAAAGAAACATAAGCCTTGAAGAGAGAAGACTCATACTTGATTTATTTCAAAAGCAGAGACACAGTGCAAGTGCCTTGGCAGTGGGTAAACTGCCACCAGTGATGCTGATGTTGCTATCAAAGTTAATGGTTATTTCTGTTGGATATTGCTGGAAAGAATTTACTGAGGAAGACTGGGAGTTTTTCTTCTTGCAATTGAGGTCTTGGATTCAGTCAGCAGTTGTGATGATGGAGGAAGTTACAGAAAGTGTGAATGATGCTATCACTGGTAGCTCTACTTGTGAATTTTTGGATAATCTTAGGAAACTAGAGCTGCAGCTTGTTTTGATCTCTGACATTTCTCCTATAAATGTTGCTATAAATGCCTTGGAATCATTTTCTTTGTTTTGTGGGATCTTGAGACTCCATCAACCAGAAATGAGTGATACAAACCCCCTGAGACTGGAAAAATGGGATCCAGCTAGAGATCGAATCTTAGAAGGTATTCTTCGCTTATTCTTTTGCACTGGCATTGCTGAGGCCATTGCAAGTTCTTATTGTCATGAGGCTGCATCTATTATAGCCACATCTAGGCTTGATAATCTCTACTTCTGGGAGTTGGTGGCTTCAAACGCTGTTAACTCATCACCACATGCTAGAGACAGAGCAGTGAAATCAGTTGAATTTTGGGGGTTAAGCAAAGGGCCTATAAGCTCTTTGTATGCAATTCTGTTCTCCTCTGTACCACTTCCCCCATTGCAGTTTGCTGCTTATGTTATTCTCTCAGCTGAACCTGTTTCACGGTTCGCTTGCATTGAAGAAGGTGCTACTTCTTCCTTGGATGGTGATATTAGTGATGATTTGGATTCATCTCGGCATGAATTGACACCAGAAAGAAATGTCCATTTAAGGGAGGAACTATCTTGCATGATTGAAAAGCTACCGTACGAGGTTCTTGAAATGGATTTGATATCACATCAGCGGGTAAATTTACTTAAACAAGTAGTTAAATCTATTCTGTCTGCTTTGCTTTAATGCAGCCTTATATCATTGATGTTCATATTGGAATTTAATTGGGGCCGTTATGGCATGTATCTTCAAAGTTGCAGGTAAATGTCTTCCTTGCTTGGTCTTTGTTGCTATCACATTTGTGGTCATTACCATCACAATCAGCTGCAAGGGAGCAATTGGTCCAGTATGTACAAGATTCAGCTAATTCAATGATACTAGATTGCCTCTTCCAGCATATCCCTTTGGGGTTCTGCATGGTACAAAGTCTTAAAAAGAAAGATGTGGATCTTCCTGCTGGGGCATCAGAGGCTGCAAGTGCAGCAACATCTGCTATCACAACAGGTTCACTATTGTTTTCTGTGGAGTCATTATGGCCTATTACACCTGAGAAAATGGCTTCACTTGCTGGAGCATTATTTGGTTTGATGCTTCGTGTTCTTCCTGCTTATGTTCGAGGTTGGTTTAATGAATTACGTGACCGTTCAACATCATCTCTAATTGAAACATTTACGAGAACATGGTGCAGTCCGCCGCTAATTGTGAATGAACTGTCCCAGGTATGTGTTGTTTGAAAACATACTTAGGTTTCTTGGGAACAAACCTTTCTTTTCCCAATAACATGATAGTTCAAACTACGTAGGTTTTCAATCAAGTGTTCTGTTGAATAAGAGAAGGAAAATCTTGTATCTTTTGACCATTGTTTAAAAACTTTTTGGACTTGAAACTTTTGGCATGCAGAAACTGTTAGCCTTCGAGTGCATTTCAACCATTTATAGAGTTGCTTTTAATTGGACAGGATAGAAGAGTGAGTTCCCATTATGTAATGACATTGTTGGGCGGATTATGTGGTGCCAGGATTGCTTGACGCCAAAATTTTATTTTCCTAGTTATAGGTGCTATTCTTTATTTTGTAAATTTATGTGTCAACAAAACAATTGAGGAAAAAGGAAAAGTCTAGTGTGGCCTAGTTTGGCTTTTTTGCATTGTGATTACAACATTATTCTGATATAATTTACTTGATGCAGATAAAGAAAGCCAATTTTGCTGATGAGAATTTTTCAGTCAGTGTAAGCAAATCAGCAAATGAAGTAGTTGCTACGTATACGAAGGATGAGACAGGGATGGATCTAGTTATTCGCCTTCCAGCATCTTACCCTTTACGTCCTGTAGACGTTGATTGTATGAGAAGCCTAGGCATTAGTGAAGTGAAGCAGCGGAAGTGGTTGATGTCAATGATGCTGTTTGTTCGTAATCAGGTACTTGCTATAAATGTTATCGTTTTTTCTATTATTGCTTTGGGAATACCTATCTTTGTGTGGTACAAGACAGTTGATTTATGAGCTTGTGGGTTGTCTTGCAAATGGATGGGGTGGGGAATGATTTGGTGCCTAAGCAGTGGTAGGATTAGATAAATGGAGTAGTTGTCTAGGGCTGTGTAACTTGTGTTATTGGTTAAAATGTGGTGGCATAGCAAATAATTAAAAAAAAAAGGTACTGAAAAGAAAACACGTAAGAAAAACATAAATTAGAAAGATGGGAATAGAAGAGAAAGATAATAAGAAAGGTGTACCTTCATGCAAAAGCTTTACAGCTTAATCTCCATAAAATGTTGAATTTCATCAAACTGAGACAGTTGTTTGCAAATACTGAAAGAACAGCTAATTATACATTACAACCTGTATTGTGAATCCTAGCCATATAATAAACCTCTATTATGAGAAGCTGAAAAAGGTCTATGTACCCTTAGTTTTTGGATGCTATAGTTTTTGGATGCTACTTCAACTGTAACTATGAATCTCTTCTGAAACAATATGAATTAAAACTCCAGTGAGTATTCTTGGTGAAATAGAATGGGATTTTCTTGCCTTTTTTAACCCCCCTTAACTTGTTTTTATATTAGCATTCAATAGGCCTGGTTTTCAAACAAGAAGTAACAAGAAATGGAGATAAATATTGTTCACTTTTTACAATGTACATTGCAGTTATGAATTTGTGTAGGTGCGAGGGGAGGGATGTCAAAAATATAATGATTAATATGAAGATACTTGATCTAAGCAGATTATTTTTTTCTGTGATGCAGAATGGTGCTTTAGCTGAAGCTATACGAATATGGAAGAGCAATTTTGATAAGGAATTTGAAGGTGTTGAAGAGTGCCCCATATGTTACAGTGTTATCCACACTACCAACCATAGTCTTCCTCGCCTTGCGTGCAGAACTTGCAAGCACAAGTTCCATGCTGCCTGTCTGTATAAATGGTTCTCAACCTCTCATAAATCATCCTGCCCATTGTGCCAGTCTCCATTCTGAACTGGGGATAATTTTCAAGTTGAATTTTGTGGATCTTGCCTTACTGACCATAAGCTGATAATATCAAGAGGTTCATGGAATACACTACAATGCTAAAAAAAAACCGCCTCACTTATACCCACATGGGTGTGCACATCCTTGGCTCCAATAGCAGTGTTGATCTGAATAGAGTGAGCTAAGGAGAGCCTCGAGGATTCCTTTCTAGATGGGGTGAGTTGCTATGTAATGAAATCATTTTCCCGTGTCTCACTTTCATGGATGATTAATTTTATGGGATGCACCGTTGCAGGCTTTGCAGGTGCGCTGAAAAGGGTTCGTTAGCATGACCGACATACTTGAAGGATTTCCAGGGTAGTTGTGAGCTCCATACAAAATGAGGAAGCTGCCTAGATTTTGAGCAATGAAATTCAGATGTTGAACACATATTAATCAGCAATATATATAGAGTTAATTTCATCGAAGAGTTATAGCTGACTTGTTTAGCTCTTTCTTCTCCAAAGGGCGTCTTTTTGAGGAAGCTAATTGAAGCTGAATGTCAATTTTCCAATCCTCTTAGCGGAGTCGTCCTGATTGAGCAAGTAGTTTGTGACATGAAAAGATCTCGGTGAGCCATTTGAGAATTATGGATGAAAATATTTCTTTAGTATCTACAAATCAAATTCAATTAGGAGTAAAAGATGTAAACAATGTTTCAAAGTAGTCTCTGTTTGAGGTAGAAATAATTGTTGTGAGGTCTCTGCAAATCTCGCAAGGAACCCCCCAGTAATTAAGGTAAACAATGTTTTAACCAAAAAAAAAAAAAAAAAAAAGCACCCATTTCTGTAACGGTTCTGTAAGAGCGAAGAAAAGGGGATGTTTTGTTAATGAAAAATAATAATAATAAAAAAGGTGAGAATTCGATCAATATGCGACAAAATAGTAATTGAAATTATAAGATTTTTTTTTTAACAATCAAATTATAAAGATTTGTGCGTTTTGTCACGTAAATCTTTTTGCAAGAAATAAATATTTTCTTGTGTTCGCCTTTAATTTTTTATTCTAGCTATCAACAAAGCGAGAATAATAATAATAATAATAATAATAATAAATAGAAATGAAAACAATATATGTTTATTAAAAAAAAGAAAAAAATAGGTGAATTCATAAAGTTATCATCAATTAAAAACTTGTGACGATACCAATATAAGAGATTAATATAGGAATAAGAGCTTAATAATAAATACATATTCAAATTCAAAAACTCCTTCCTAAATATTTAAAAAAAAAAAAAAAAGATTTTAGAGTGGGTGTTTGCACTCTGCCCTCCTGTCTTGTCTTTTATTTCCCTTCTTCAAATCTTAAATGCATAATTTAAATTCACTCGAAGAGAAAAAACATAGTATAGATAGTCACACAAAATGGCCTATAATTCCCTTAATTAAATTGAGAAACAAAAATCCTCATTCATACAGAAGTTTTATGTGCTACTAAAATTTTTAATTTAGTATAACAACTTTTAACAATTTTCTATTGAAACTTCTTTTAAATTTAATATATATTTTTACCAAGTTTTTTAAAAGAAAAATATCATAATTAGTAAAAGATTAACTATCTTTTATTTTTATCAAAAAAAAAAAAAAAAAAAAAAAGAGTTATGATGATAAGTATATCTTTTTGTAATTAATTTGCTTGCTTCCAATTCAATCAAGTGACTTTAGTTCATGGACTGAGTTTTATTACTATATAATACTCGGAAACCCGAAGATGGAGACTAAAGTGAGTGGCTTTTCTCACAAAGCATGGTGCAATCTTCAGTTCTTTAAACATCAATGGCATATTGTAAAAAAAGGTAACTTCTCTTGCTGGGAATCATATGCAGCTAAAACAGCAATGGACAAAAGATGTATTGGACTTTCCTTCTCTGTTCCAATTCCAACCATCTTACTTCAATATCTTGTCAAAATCCAATCTATCAGCAGTGAATTAAATTACAAGTATACAATAGAAAAGAGTCAAACTAATGGAGGAAACAAGCCCAGAAATAATAGTATGATAGGCAAGTGATTGTATTTCTCATATTATTGGCTAGAGTTCTGTCTATAAAGCTTGTACTGGAAATATTTTCTTTTCTTGTAAATCTCTTAATACCTGCATAAAGAGAGAGATGGACAGGCGCAATTCGTCAATCTTCTTCTGAGGTGCATTGTGCCTTGAGATGCAATTCAAGATCCTGATACAGAGAAAAATCTTGAGGATCAAAGAAATTATGAATGCCCAAGTCCTTATTACAAGCAGAAACAGCAAGGCGTGTAATTGAGTTGGTAGAAATGCATTGAAGCATGAAATATCAAGCTTTCCATTCATGAGAGGTTCAAGGACAAGGGGATAAAAGACAGGAGCAAAAATGAAGTTAAGAAACTGAGCAATCACTAAGTAAAAATGGAAGGCGAGGGCGAACTTAGAATCACATAATCACCAAAAATCATTGCACGAACAACTTCCATCCTTAAAATGATGATACCTGGTGGCGTCTCGCACAATAATTTCTCTTTGCACAATACTACTAAGGAATTTGAAAACAGTATGGCAATCTCCACAAACACGAAGATTTTTCACTATACGTATGATTGTTCCGGGAACAGACTTAAGCAGGCCATAAGCCACAGCCAATCTCTCACTATGCCAAAAAAGCTGCCTCTCTTTTTCTTGCTCTTCCATGTCATGTAAAACATAAGTAGTATCAGGAACATAACCTCTTTTCCTCATCTCTCCGTCTAATTCAATAAGCAAATCAAATATTTCATCCTTCATAGGATGACATGTCTCCCCAGCATGAAACACTTGACTTTCCTTCCCAAAGGTGATGGTGCTAAAACCTGGTTCCTTTTTAATTTCCCTAGCTGCCATCAACTTCCTCACCAGTGAAACATTTTCCCACACACCTGCCCCTGCATAAACATTAGATAACAGTATATAGGTTGAAGGATCTTCTGGATTCAAGCTCAACAGCTTATCAGCAATTCTAAGCCCCATTTGGGTATTTCGATGGTGCTTGCATGCACTCAATAAAGCAGCCCATGTAGGTTCATCAGGCTTAAATGGCATTGTAGTGATGAGATTCTCAGCCTCATCAAGGTGCCCGGATCGACTAAGAAGGTCCAACAAGCATGTGAAATGTTGCAAGGAGGGTTTGATCCCATAGTCAATCATAGATTTAAAAAGTTCTCGGCCTTTGTTAACTAACCCAGCATGACTGCAAGAATAAATCAACCCAACAAAGGTCACTTCGTTTGGTTTTACTCCTGCTAAAACCATATTGTCATATAAATCTAATGCCTCGTTGGCTCTTCCATGCTGAGCTGCACCTACTATAATTGAAGTCCAAGAAACAACATCTTTGTGCATCATCCTAGAAAAAATGTTTTTGGCTGCTAAAAAATCACTACATTTTCCATACATATCCACAAGAGCATTACTGATAAACAAGCAGGATTCATAGCCAAGTGCTATGACAAGGCCATGAACTTGCTTTCCAAACTCCAGTACAGCTAAATTAGCACAACCACCGATAACGCTTGAAAGCACTAACGGGTCTACAATATGAACCGCTTCTCTTCTCATTTCAAGAAATAAATAAAAACCATCAATCCCATTTCCACTCTGCACTAACCCTGATATTAAAGCAGTCCAAGAATATAAATTCTTCACTGGCGCCCTTGAAAACAGTTCCATAGCCTCTACTTTTAACCCACTCCTAGCATACCCAGATATCATTGCAGTCCAAGAAACCGGATTTTTTGCCAAAATAGAATCAAAAACAGAACGAGCAATGTTGGGCAATCCACATTTAGCGTACATATCAACCAAAGATGACTTAACAACATCATCATCACTGAATGAAGATACAAGAAAACGAGCATGCACTTGCTTCCCTTGTCTTATAGCCCCTAAGCTGGCGCATGCCTTAACGAGAGTAGCATACACGAAATGGTCGGGTTGCAACCTATCAAACGTGAACATGTTAGGAAAAATCGAGAGAGTTGTATTAGGAAGGTTGGCTTGGTTGTATGCAGTAAGAGTGGAGGCCCAAGAAACATGGTCTCTCTGGGGCATTTCGTCGAACAAGTGATGCGCATCCTGAAGCAAGCCGCATTTGCCATATACATCGAGAAGAGTATTGGGTAAGGGTTCGCATTCGTTTACGCCAATTTTGATGATTTGGGCATGTAGTTTCTTGGCAGTTAATGGGGTTTGGCGTTTGGTGCAGAACTGGAGTTGGTGGAGATAGTGAGAGATTAGCATGCATTAAGCTCTGTAGTCTTCTGTTTCTTTAGGCGGAAATAGTGGGGCGAAAAGCAGTGTGTGAGTTTTAGGCCTAATTTTCGTCAATTCTCATTTATTTAAGAATGGTGGCCCACAAAAATATAAATATAAATATAAATATTATAAGAGGTTTGTACACAAATACTAAATATATATATATATATATATTCTTATACATGTTTTTTTTTTTAAATACAATTATTAAATTTTTTATTTCAAAAATATTTCATTTTTAAAGATATATTATAAGTATATCAAAAATATATTACAAGTATATCAAAAGTATATTATAAGTATATTATAAGTATAAAAAAAAGAGGCATTTTTGAAAACCTAAAAAAATAAAAGGGTATTTTTAAAAAAAAAATTAAAAAATATGTATTTAGTGTAATTTTCTCATATTATAATACTGTAGACCTATCACCTCAACGTCCATTATCGGTGTTATGATTTTTGTCTTTATAACATAACGGAGGAAGATATCAACAAAAAACTTCACTTACTCCTAATAATGAAACATCTAAATTACAACACTTTTTTTTTTAATTTTTTTTTATACTTTTCCCTAATAAAAAAAATTTAGAAAGAGATTTTTTTTTTAACCCTTTAGCTTCTTCCTAGTCTGTCTCTCAACTGATGCATGAGATTCTTTAAAGACATCTAGCACTTGGTCCTTTCTTTAAAAGATATATTCATGTCTTCCTTGAATGATTATCAATGAAAGTCACAAAATATTGAGCACCACCAAGTGACTTTGGCATTGGCCCACACAAATCTAAATGAATCAGATCCAGCACATTATTCATTCTGGAAGGGGGGAACTCTTGAAAGTAACTCTGTTTTGCTTTCCTACTAAACAATCGACACATTTCTCCAAATGTACTTCATCCATTCTGAGCAACATTTTTTTTTTGGCTAAACTTGTCATTTCTTTTTCACCCATGTGGCCGAGTCTCTTGTGCCATAATTCAATTGTACTGTCTTTCTCCACGACATTAACAGTGTCAGTAGAGAGCTTTGCTTGCATTACATACAGTGTTGTATGCTCCTCACCTCTAGCCACTACTAAGGAGCCTTTTGAAAGTTTCCATTTGTCATAAATGAAAGTGCTGCAATATCCTTCATTTGCAAGTTTGCGTACAGAGATCAAATTCAAGCACATGTCTAGAATATGCCTAACATCCTTCAGAACTAGTCTGGTACCATTCTCTGTTTCCAAGAAAATATCTCCTCTGCCAACAACTTTTGACAGGTTTTCATTTCCCATTATGACAACACCAAAATCTCCAAGTGTGTACGATGAGAAAAAATCTCTATGCGAAGTAGCATGAATGGTAGCACTACTATTAAGCACCTAGCTGGTCTCCAGAGATGCAAGATTGATAATATCTTCATCATAAACGATATTGAACTCGTCTATGATACTTGTCTACTCATCATTACTGCTGTCGTCTTTCTTCACAGCTTTGCCTTGGTTCTCCTGTTCCTTCTTGAACTTTCGGTAGAAATTTTTGATGTGACCCTTCTTCTTACAGTGATGGCATTCAACATTGACATATATATTTGACTTCTCTCTACTCTTGCCTCTAGAGTTTTGCTCCCTAGATTGTCTCCTTCCCCTGGACTCTGCAACCATAACATTTGATTGTCATGAAGAAGATGAGGCCTGTGATCTTCTTCTCATTTCTTCATTCAGAATACTTCTTTTGACAAGCTCCATGTTGACTATACCATTAGGGGCAGTGTTGGTGATGGAGATTTTCAAGGTCCCCTATGACTGTAGCAGAGAGGCTAACACCAGTAGAGCAAATACTTCATCATCAAGTTTTACTCCCATTCTGGACAACTGGTCATGGATTCCTTCCATCTCGTTCAAGTGATCTTGCAAGGAAGTTCCTTCTCTGTATTTTACTTGTACTAGCTTTGTCAAGTAAAATAACTTATTGCTTCCAATCTTTAAAGCATGCAATAGCTCCAGCTTATTCCATAGAGTTCGTGCATGAGTCTTATTGCAGATGTGATTATACACATTGTCTTCGACAAACTGTTGGATGAAACTGCACACTTGCTCATGATCAAACTCCCATTCGTCGTAAGTTTTACCCTCAGGTTTAACTGTAGTAAACACCGGTAAATACATCTTCGTCACAACAAAAAGATCTTTCATCTTTTTACTCTAGATGCGGTAGTTTGTATCATTTAAATATATCATTCTGCTCATCTTAGCTTCTATTGCTTCTATCACAAACTTTTTTGAGCAAATCTAACTCCCACTATTTCACGTGAATAGTATTGTATAATAGAACAGTGACTGTAGTATGTGAACAGTACACCAGTTAAGTTCCCAGGAAAGAGAAATGGGTCACAATGGACACACTTAAATATCAAGTCTTTCCTTAGCCAGAACTTTTCCTAAACATGCACTTTCACACTACCATACTTATTTTCAGTTAGGTTTTGATATGTATGAACAGTATACGTATCCGTGAATAGTGCCAAATTGCACAATACCTCAGAGTACTATTCACAACAATAATTTTTCGAGAAATTTTTTTTTTCTGATGTGGAAGATCAGTCAAAATTGCAACCACAGAGCATACTCTTAATGAGATTTTTTGCTTATATTAGTTTTTTCAATACTTCAATGTTGGGATTAGTTACTAGCTCTAATTTGATACAAATTTATATTTTTTGGGAATTGATTGGAATGTGTTCTTATCTATTAATAGGTTTTTGGTTCACATGACCTATTGCATCAAATGCTTGTATGCCATGCTAATGTGCCTTGGATGATCCACATCTCAGGGTTAGGCGCTGATGAGCACATTGAACTATCCATGTAAAGAGAGTCTTTTCTTGACCAATTCTAGAGGCAATACAAAAATAAGATATTACAAAATAGTGACACTCAAGGTGTTTCCCAAAAATACCCCAAATATTTTCTTCACTATTTTATCACTCAACCCTTTGAAAAAATCTCAAACTCTCATAAAAACTCTCTCTATTTTCTTTAGAGAACTTTCTCTGGTTTTTCTATGTTTCGACTTGTTTTTGCCTGCTTTCAATAGGCAATGGCATTGCCTAATGGAGGATAAATGTGTCAATTTACATTTATCTCAATTAAAAAAGTTCAACTTACTTATCTCCCTCTAAGAAAGTTATTTATCTCAAACTTAAAAAGTAGATTTTCTTACTTCTCAGGAACTTTATTCAATCATGGTTACCAAACAAACCAATTTTTTCTACTTTCCAAGAAGTTCTACTTCCTTACCTCACTTACCCCATACCAAACTAGTTCGATTTTTTTTTTTTTAAAAAAATTCTTTGATATTTGTCAATATTTTATCAATTTTATGATGAAACTTGATATACATGTTGGAAAATTTTCTAGGATATTTCACACACACAGCGAAAGTAGGAATTAATAAATAACCCACACCAAAAATAATAAGAATTTTAAGTCGTTCAATTTCTCAATAAACCTACATCCATGATCCACAAGGGATAATTTACTATAATTCTTATAGTTACACAGTATAATTTTTGGATGGAGAAAATTATAAGCTCTCTCTCACACAACACCCAATAATCCAGTACATCATTTCTCACAGTGAACAAGGATTAAAAAAAAAAAGGATAATTTTTTGACAGACAAAAATTATCAAAAGTCTCTTTCACAGAACACCCAATAGACTATTTCTCACAGTGAACAATGATTAAAAAAATGTAAGATAATTTTTGAACAAATAAAAAACTATCAAAACCCTCTCACACTTATTTAGAAATATTTTTCTCGCATAAAAGTATTCCTCACCATATCACACGTTATGTGATACACACACTCACAAGCCATAACTTATTTCTTTGGGTTGCTTACTTAGAAGCCTCTCCTTCTTTTCTCTCTCACACACAAAACTCTCTCAGTTTTGTGATATGTGTATATATCTATTGAGAAAGGAAGGGAGCCATTATATAGGCTCCCAATCAAATCCTTTTGTCAAATATGTAGGCACCGACAGTGCCTACATATTTGACACTCTCCCCTGTCACTAGATTAGTTTTGTATTTAATTGTAATATTATACTGTAAATATTATTATTGTAGATAGCTGTCAATATTATTACTATAGATAATTATCATAGCTATCATAGTTATATTATTAGATGATTTATAGATAGCTATCATAGCTATCATAGTTATCTGATTAGATGAATTAATAGTTAGCATAATTAGCTTAATTATAGGCATGTATTCAGGGATTCTTTTCTTTTAAATAGAGGAAACTCTCTCATTGAGAGGTATTCAGTGCAATCGATATAATTGTCATTGTATCAGAGCCTAAAATTCAAAATTAACAAGTATATTTTTTTATTATTTGTGGTGGTTGGGTTTTACATCAGAAGGCTATTTTTTTTTTCCTCTTTCTCGGTAGTTTTTGGTGAAGAATTTTTGACTTTGTTTTTTTGGGCTGTGGAGATTTCTGGCTGTGTTTTTTTTTTCTCGTGATGATTTTTTTTTTTGGGTGGTTCTCTTGTCTTGTGCAAAATGTCTACTATCAATTCTTTTGACAGTTTTGGGGTGCGATTTACTAGTAAGAATTATTCTGCCTGGGAATTTCAGTTTCAATTTTTTGTTACTGGTAAGGATTTATGAGGACATATAGATGGTAGTACTCCAGCTCCTACAGATGTTAAGGAACTATCTCAATGGACAGTCAAAGATGCTCGTGTAATGACGTGGATTTTAAGTTTCATTGATTATCTTATTGTGCTTAATTTAAAGCCCTATAAGACTGCAAAAACAATGTGGGACAATTTGAAGAAAGTTTACACTCAAGACAACACTGCACGCCATTATCAGTTGGAGTATGAACTAGCTAATTACAATTAAGGGAATCTATCTATTCAGGAGTATTTTTCTGGTTTTCAGATTTTATGGGGAGAACTTTCTGATATGATTTATGCAACAGTACCAGCTGCATCTTTCTCTGTTGTGCAGGAGGTTCATGAACGCAGCAAGAGAGATCAATTTTTGATGAAGCTGAGACCTAAATTTGAGGTTACTCGCTCCAATTTGAAGAATCAAGCTCCTTCTCCTTCCTTGGATGCTTGTTTTGGCAAACTACTTCGTGAAGAGCAGCGTCTTCTCACACAGGCTGCATTACAAATAATTCCTCCTAATCCAGTAGCTTATGCAGCTCAAGGAAAGGGTAACGATATGAGCAAAGTCCAGTGTTTCAGCTGCAAGGAGTATGGCCATATTGCACGATACTGTTCTAAGAAATCTTGCAATTATTGTAAGAAATCAGGCCATATTATCAAAGAATGTCCCACCCGACCTTAGAACCGTATAGCTACTGCGTATTCTACCTCAGGCACTCCTTCATCTCATACAGTGGCACCCACTACTCTCACTCCTGATATGGTGCAACCGATGATTATTTCTGCCTTTTCTGCCTTAGGGCTCCAAGGTAAGCAAACTTCTCCACCTACATCTTGGCTTGTTGACTCAGGCGCATCTAATCATATGACTCGTTCTTCTGATGCTCTTTCGCTCATATAACGGTTCCTCGGATATAGAAATAGCGAATGGAAGTTGTTTACCTATTCATGCTGTTGGAGATCTTAATTCCACTTTTCGTGATGTTTTTGTATCTCCCAACCTTTCTACTAATCTTATTTCGGTTGGCCAGTTAATTGATAACAACTATGATGTTCATTTTTCTTGTGATGGTTGTCTTGTGCAGGTGTCTCGGAAGATACTCGTAAAGGGGCCTAAAGTTCGGAGATTGTTTCCCCTACATTTTTCCATTTCCAGTTATTTGTCTTTAGCTTGTCAGATTGTTAATAATAAAAGTACAATATGGCACAGACGCTTAGGTCATCCAAACTCTACTATTTTGTCTCATCTGTTGAAATTTGGTTTGTTGGGTAATAGAGAACATGTTTTTCCTACTTCTTTTGTTGAATGTTCTACATGCAAATTGGGTAAGAGTAAAACTCTTCCTTTTTCATCTTATGGTAGTTGTGCAGAAAAATGCTTTGATATTATTCATAGTGATATATGGGGCATTACGCCTGTTATTTCTTATGCTCAATACAAGTATTTTGTGACGTTCATTAATGATTATAGTTGATATACTTGGGTCTATTTTCTTCGATCCAAATATGAGGTTCTTTCTGTTTTCACATTATTTGTAGCCTATGTTGAAACACAATTCTCTACAGGTATTAAAATTTTGAGGTCAAATTCGGGTGGAGAATATATGTCCCATGACTTTCATGCTTTCTTACAGCTAAAAGGTATTATCTCCCAACGTTCTTGTCCTTATACACCTCAACAAAACGGTGTGGTAGAGCGTAAAAATCGCCATCTTTTAGACGTTGTTCGCACCTTATTGCTTGAGTCTTCGGTTCCTTCTAAATTTTGGGTTGAAGCTTTATTGACTGCAGTTTATTTAATTAATCGATTGCTTTCACAAGTCTTGAATTTTGATTCTCCATATTATCGTCTTTTTCATCAGTATCCTAGTTATCTTGATTTGCATACTTTTGGATGTGTTTGTTTTGTTCATTTACCTCCACATGAACGTCATAAGCTTTCTGCTCAATCTGTTAAATGAACATTTATGGGTTATAGTATATCACACAAAGGTTATATGTGTTATGATCTCTCGTCTAATAGAATTCGTATATCTCGTAATGTTGTTTTTTTTTAGCATCAATATTTCTTTCCTACACAAATTGGGTATTTGCCTGAAGTTAGTATTTTTCCTTGCTTTGATGATCTAACCCAATTGGCAGAGCGGTTTAAACATGGATTTGTGTATTCTCGACGTCGACCAACTTTGCCCCTTCCCGATATTGACCCATCATCTGATCCTGTTCAACCGACTATTAACGAGTCTAACCTGACATCTGTAGTTGTGCCAGATTCTGAGCCTTCTGCTCCATGTCCTAGACGCTCTACTAGAGTTTCTCGTCCTCCTGATCGGTATGGTTTTTCTCATACTTCTCTCCATGCTACTTTGTCTTTTATTCCTATTCCTAATTGCTATTCTGAGGCTGTGAAACATGATTGTTGGCGGAAGGCAATGAATGAGGAACTTAGTGCTCTTCAGGAGAATCATACTTGGGACATGGTTTCTTGTCCTTCTAATGTTAAAGCAATTGGTTGCAAATGGGTTTACTCAATTAAGCTACGCTCGGATGGAACTCTGGACCGCTATAAGGCAAGGTTGGTTGTCCTTGGTAACAGGCATGAATATGGTGTAGACTATGAGGAGACATTTGCTCCAGTGGCAAAGATGACCACGATACGTACTATTCTTTCTATTGCAGCCTCTCAAGGCTGGTCACTCTTTCAGATGGACGTTAAAAATGCATTTCTGCATGGAGATCTCAAGGAGGATATTTACATGAGCCCCCCACAGGGTTTGTTTTCTTCTCCTTCTTCTTTTGTATGTAAGTTAAAGCGGTCTCTTTATGGGTTGAAACAAGCACCTTGTGAATGGTTTGAGAAGTTTCGATCTACTTTGCTTCGTTTCTCATTTGTGCAAAGTCAATATTATTCCTCTTTATTTCTCCGAAAGACTTCCACTGGTGTTGTTCTTTTACTTGTTTACGTGGATGATATTATTATTACTGGCACAGATTCTATCTTGATTACTCAACTTTAGCAACATCTTCAGGATTCATTTCATATGAAGGACCTCGATCATCTAACTTATTTTTTGGGGTTGGAAATACATACTGATTCTTCAGGAATATTCTTGAATGAACACAAATATACTCTAGATTTAATTGCCTTAGCAGGTCTCCAGGATTCCTCTTCTGTGGATACTCCTATGGAGGTTAATGTGAAGTTTCCAAGTGCTGAGGGTGATCTCATTCCTGATCCTACTGTCTTTCGACAATTGGTTGGTAGCTTGAACCATCTCACCATCACACGCCCTGATATCTCATTTGGTCCAACAGGTTAGTCAGTTTATGCATACTCCTCGTCATTTTCATCTAGCTGCTGTTCGTCGTATTATTCGGTACCTTAGAGGAACACCTACTCGTGGTTTGTTCTTTCTTGCTGGTTCTTCTCTTCGTTTGGTAGCCTTTAGTGATGCCGATTAGGCTGGTTGTCCGGATACTCGACGTTCAGTAACGGGATGGTGTATGTTCCTGGGTTCTTCTTTGATATCTTGGAAGAGCAAGAAGCAGGCTCGTGTCTCCAAATCCTTAACCGAGTCTGAATATCGTGCAATGTCTGCTGCTTGTTCTGAAATTATTTGGCTTCATAGGCTGTTGACTGAACTTGGTTTTTCTCAGTCTGATCCTACATCTCTCCATGCTGACAACACGAGTGCCATTCAAATTGCAACTAATCCAGTTTATCATGAGCGCACAAAGCATATTGAAGTGGATTGTCATTCGATTCGCGAGGCTATGGACAATCAAGTCATCTCCCTTCCACATATTTCCACTAATCTCCAAATAGCTAACGTATTTACTAAGGCCATGACTCGTCAACGACATTCCTTTCTTGTGAGCAAATTGATGCTTCTCGATCGACCAACATCAATTTGAGGGAGGATGTCACTAGATTATTTTTGTTTTTAATTGTAATATTATACTGTAAATATTGTTATTGTAGATAGCTGTCAATATTATTACTGTAGATAATTATCATAGCTGTCATAGTTATATTATTAGATGATTTATAGATAGCTATCATAGCTGTCATAATTATCTAATTAGATGAATTAATAGTTAGCATAATTAGCTTAATTATAGGCATGTATTCAGAGATTCTTTTCTTTTAAATAGAGGAAACTCTCTCATTGAGAGGTATTAAGTGCAATTGATATAATTGTCATCTCCCCAACCCCCCCCCCCCCCCCCCCCCCCCCCCCCCCCCCCCCCCCCTCCCCTTTTTATCTTTTTGTTTTGTCATTAAACATTATGACAAATCATAAAAAA
>CATKHJ010291726.1:0-17341 GCA_949750685.1 Vernicia montana | reverse complement strand
GTTGATATTTCTAATTTATGCCATTGTAACTTGCCTCCGCATTTATGGCCTTCTCCACTTCTGCTGCTCTTGCTTCTTATTCTACTACTTTTCACCTTTCTCATGCATCCAATGCCCCCATCACTTTTTCTAAGCCATCCTTCTGTCTTCTTCTTTTTTTTTTTTTTTCCTTCTTCTCATTGTCCTTGTTTCTTTGTCTTCTTTCTTTCATCTTTTCTCCATTATTTGATGTCCCCATCATCTTTCTTTTTCATCTCTATCCCCCTATTTCTGCCCTTCTCAGTCTTAGCATGAATGTTCTGTATCTTTATATTTCTTTCATGATTGATATCTGAACTCGCAATATTATTTATTTCTATTCACACACTTGACTTTTGGGCTGACTTATGCTAACATAGCCTTCTACTGGTTATCCATCTTTTTAGTATTGATAATGCTTTATTATGAATGGATTTATTGTACTCAATTATTACTACTTGCAATTTCAAAATATTGTATTTAAGTGTTTTATACATTTAAATAAATCTTTGCCTCATATTCCTCAAGCACCAGTGTTTTGTGCCAAGGCCCCAAGCACCTCTTGTGCCGTTTGACAACTATGATTTAAAGCTAGAAATTCCAAATGTTAGCAATGAACCTTCCTGTGAATATTTTTTTTTTTCATACTGAAGATTCGATAATCTAATCTATGATAGAAATGACTGCAACAAAGTAACAGCAATGTGTAAATTAGGTAACAGCTACATGTAATCCAAGATACCTGAGTTCTTCCAATTTCTTTTGCTCTCTTTTCTTTAGATACTCTTGTCTTGACACCTTTCTGAATTCAAGACAAGCAAAAGAGGATTAGATTACTCACTTGTAAAAAAAAATGACACAAGCATATTAAAAAGTAAAATGAAAGCAAGCAATAGATGCTAAAGCACACACCTCAAAGTGTCAATGCCATCTTCCTCCATGGCATGTGATCTTTGAGCTACCTCTTCTGCAACACCAAAAGAAGCATAAGAGAAGGGGGAAAGGGGAAGATTGAGATCACATGATACAAATGAACTATAAAAAGGACTTCTTAAGTTTGTGGATGTGCTAGCACAGACATAATTTTTAAGATGTTATACCTGCCTCCTTTTTTGATAACTTTGGCTCAGTTAGCTGTTATAGATAAACCAAAAGTATTATATCAGTAACATTTATATTATGAAACAGAACATGTTTGCAAGTGATTCATTGGCAACGATCAAGCCCATTCTACAATCCAGGTCATCCTAGCCAAGTTTTTTCCATGTCTGGTGGGCTAGAAATGAAGTCAATACTTACCCACTCATTTTGCACATAGATGTCAAAAATCCAAAGGAATATGCATAGTTTGCAATTAAAACATAGTGTGTAATAAGATTACAAATATTTTTCCATAAAGATCATACAGTAAAATAGCATGGCATAAAAAATCTCGACAGATCCCAGTAATAACAACATTTATGCAATGAAACTACAAATTGAGATTATTAGACGCAAATATTTACCTTTCGAGTCCCAGAAGCATCACGCTCTCTTATATTTTGCTCTAGTTGCTCCCTTTCTCTTTGATCACGCAATATTTCCTCCTCAGACTGCAAGACAAAAGATATAAATGTCATATTTTAATTTTACAAGAACTAATAAAGAACAAAACTAAATATGTGGCAGCAACGGAAAAAATGAACATCTTTATGAACTTAATTCAAGTACTTTTGATCAAGATGATTAACAAAGACAAAACCCATTATAGACCATGAAAATCAGACTATCAAAAAGCATGCAACAACAACTTTCTTTATTATTACTCATCTCAAGAACTATGGCATACCTCAGAACCATCCTTTTCATCCTGAGAAGTCCGTTGTCTAACCTGCCTTTCTTCTTCTTGTATGACCAACTACAACATTTCATTCGTGTCAAAAAGAAAATGATTACTGTTGGAAACGTCACTAGTACTAGAAAAAAAATTGAAAAAAATAAAGAATTACATCAGTAAGAATATAAACTATTTGCCTCATCGTTTTCGTCCTCTTCGCTGTCAATCTTCTTCCTAAATCGCTTCTTATGTGTATCAGCTCTTTTAGTCTCAGAAGCAACGGCAATTGAAGCAGATTTATTATCATCATTGTCGTCATCATCATCATCAGCATCTAAAATTGTGTAACTCTTTTGCTTCCTAGCCAACATAGCAGCTTCCATTTCTTGTTTTTGATAAAGCTACAAAAAAAATGTATTGTACAAAAAACTATGCAATGCAAGAAACTATAAGACACTAGGCAAACTTGAAAGTTCATACATTAAACAAATATGAACTCACACTTAAACCAGATTGTTTATGAGGTACTCTAGAAAAAAGTTCTTCGGCAAAAGCACGGGTTTCTGTTGATGATGAAAATCCAAACTCTGCTAGCTTGGCCAATACATCAGCTGGGGAATTAGCTTTCATGGCTGCACAGAAATGAACTCAAATCAAGACATTAAATATACTTGTACAAAATGAGCGTAAAGGAAACTTACATAAGCCAATTATGTATTGCACAACTGTGTTCTGTGAATAACCCAACAATGACATTAGCTTATCAGATACCCATGTCTTCAAATTATTATCACCCATGTTCTCTGCATCATATAATACAACATAACAGTCAAAATTTTCTAAAATTATTGATTAATAGTAACTTGCCATACAAATGAGTAATAGAAGTTGAATTGAGCTATATAAATCACAAACTTATTCAAGAGATTGAGAGTTTGGGGAAATGGACCGAACCTTAAGATTTCAGGGTTCTATTCATTTGGCTATTAATTAAAATATAAAATTAACTTAATAATATATTTAAGATAAAATCATTATTTTGTTCACTAAAAATTGTAAATTTACAAGCTAGTATACGCCCGATAAAGACAATCACACTGCAAAGTCATAATTGTCATAGTTTCATAATATATTAATAAATACTCATATTTATGGGCGTCGAGTGAGGTCTCAGACCGCCTCAGACCGCAAGCGTCATACACATATTTAAGATAACATTATACTAGCTTAATTGGTGTTAGCGAAATGGTGAAATGCTTATAAATTTTTATTAGTTCATGCAAACATTTGTTTTCGTGTATTTTAGGTAAATTACTATTTAGTTTATTCTTCTTAATGACATTCACTAGTGAGTCCCTATTTAGTTTATTCTTTTTAAGACTGTCTTGAAGTAGCCAAATCAAATTGCACCAAATTGTTCTCTAACTGATTCCCTTCAATCACAATTGATGTCATTGGATTTGATCCACTATTAATTAATCCAAGACACAATACATCATCACTTGCTTGCACTATTGAACATGACAGCCAAATTCACAAAGAACTTGCAAAAAATTGATAAAGAGCAACCAAGTAAAAAATAGAAAGCACCCAATTCACAACTCATTCATTAATCAAAACACAAAAACATAAACAAAACTTGATAAAAATCTTCTACCAAACAGACCAAACCAAATCTAATACATAAAAAATTTCATACTAACAAAGAATTAATAGTAACTGAACAACTATTATCAACATATCATCTTAGAATAATTACCTAAAGAGTACCTAAAAGGGAAAGCCCCATTCATGCACCAAGAAGGGGTCTGAACAAACGGCAAAAAGCAAAAAAAAATTAACAAAAATAAACATTACAACAGCAAAAGAAATCAAAAGGAATTCCCAAAATTAATTCTAAATTACCAAAAAAGAATTTAATTAATAACCCAGAAAACAAAAGCAACAAAAAACGAATAGCTACAAAATTTAACCCAAAATTTGATTAAAATGAAGGAGAGAGTGGTACCGGCAGTGAGCTGCTTTAGGTGTTCGATTTTGTGACACTCTTGAAGGAGCCTACGCTGCCATCTCTCAAATGCTGCTGTGGATTCGATTTCGGCTGCTTGTTAGTTGTATCACAAAGATGTGATGCAATGTTCAGTCGATGGCGGTGTTGGCAGTGAAACAGGCTGGGCTTGCTCGGTCGATGGCCTCGCCGTCGGTTCCAGCAGAGAGAAAGGGAAAGAGTGAGTGAGATGGAAACAGACAGAGGACGAGTGATCCTGTGTGTGAGAGCGTGAGTGGGTGAGATCAGCAGAAAGATTGAGCGACCAAGAGAGTGAAAAAGAGAAATTGAGTGACAGAGAGAGCGAAAGCGAAAATCAGTGTGAGAGAGGAGTGAAGGAGAGGCAGCTCGAGTCGGGCGAGGGTGAGGGTGAGGGTGAGGGTGAGGGTGAGGTAGATGGTGAGGGAGTTGTTGAGAGACCGAGTGAAAGGGAGAGTGTGAGTGGAAGACATGAACGGGCAAGAGAACAGGTGCGGCAATTTTTGGCAGAAGATGGGGTATGCACTGGAAAGCTAGGGTTTCTAACAAAGAATTTATAAGATGATGTGAAACTCCAATAGGACCTAGGACTTCTTAAGTTTTCCTCGTGGGTTTCGGGATAAGCAGAGGAGACGTTGGTAAAATCGCACCATCCACTAACGGCTGCGTTTCCTAACCCAACGCGAAAAGACAACTAAGTGCATCCGAACCGCGATGTTTCAATGCGAGGATGGAAGAGGACAGAGGGCACGTAGGTAAATGCGCAATGGGCGGAAGCGTAAATTAATAGATCTGTATGTAAAAAGACCGTTTTATTCCTCTGAAACGGCGCCATTTTTTCATTGTTCTTCAAACAACCGAGGGGCAATACCGTAAGATCCGCTCATTTTAACACCGATAATAAATCATTTATCTTTAACAAGCTTGTTTCATTTTCCAAATTTATTTGAGCTATAAAAATTTAAAAAAATATATAAAACAATAACACAACTCCAAAAACAGAGGAATTACATAAAGCAAATGATATCACAAAAATTAAAATTAGAGTATAAGTATGGTGAAACCCTAAATTAAAATTGACAAAGAAAAAAAAAATAGAGAAGTATACTGATATGTACCACTCGATTACATGCTTTTTGCAAAGAAGTCCAGACTTCTTTGAGATGACGGGTCTTTTGGAGACTGTACGTAAAAAACAACAACATATAAAAATAGAGATCCATAAAAATGAAATTCAAAATAATAAATTTGGCCATAAATAAATTTCAAAGACCAAAATAACCAAAGTTAATGTGAACATCGAGGCTACGGTGAACAGATTAATGCAGATAAACGCTCCATTTATCATTCAAAATTCTCATATTCAATATTTGCTTTGGCAGATTATTGAGAAGCACGTACTTACAGTAGCGAAGGCGATTGAGGACAAACTCAATGAAGAGATCGCTACATTAGATCACCTTGATGACGACGATCTAGAGGCGTGCAAGAGAAAAGATAACAAAATGTGTTGGCATGAGAATTGGCAAAGAAGACAAGAGAAGAGAAACAGTGCTAGGGTTTCTCTACTTAGGATCAAGAATAGAAAAGGCTAATGATAGATAGAAAAACGAGAAAAGACAGAACAATCCCCAAGTAGCAGTACCGTTTTTGAGTTAAACGACGTCATTTTTATAAGCTGGTTCTAAGCGAGAAAAGGCAAAACGAGCAAAGTAATACTTAGATGATGAAAAGACAAAAAAAAAAAAAAAAAAAAGCCCAATTAAACGACGTCATTTTATTAAAAATCAAAGAAGAAAGCGAGGGCAGCAAAGCAGAAAGAAAAGCCACTCAAATCCTAAGAAATTACAAAATCGCCATTGAAATCAATTTGAATACACTATTCATAAGGATTTTAGTTTTATCGTATACTAGGTGGATCACCCGCACGGTGCTGCATGTTTAATATTAACGTATAAAATTTAAATTAATTTAATTATTATATATTTTTAATTTAATAATGAATTAATTAATTTAAATTAAATTAATCTAATTACTGTTTTTATATATATTAAATATTTTAGTAAGTTTTAATTTGAATAATTTTTTTAAATATATTCAAACATTAAAAAAAAGATAGGAAATAAAATATAAATATATTATTTATGCATTATGAAATAAATACAGTTAAAAGGATTTGACTATTAAAACATTCAATGAATTTTATACCAAAAAAAAAAAGATATTTAAGTAAAGATATATGAGCAAAGATAACATCAAATAATGCTTGTAAAAAAACTTTAATTAAGATTAACAAAAACACAATTTTTTTTTTTTTTTTTAAAATGTACGCAATTGAAACTTTATTTTCCTTTAACCAAGAAAATTAACTAATAATACTGAAAGATTAAGAATTGTTATTTACAAATATTAGTAACTCTTTTGTGAAGCCATGAATAAGTATCAATATCCACATTTAAATACATATATACTACAAATTGGAAAAGGAAATGTACTATTATATTATATTAATTGTTAATCATGTTTTTACCACTAAAGTGAATCACTAAGGATTACTAAAGTAATTATGCTATAGATAATACTAATCTCTTGGCGGTTGAGAGCATAACAACCATACAAAAAGAAAAGTAATCAAACAATAATTAAATATATATATATATATATGATATAAACACAAACCCAAAATCTTACAAAACACAAATCTAAAAAAATAATTAGAAAATCAATAAATAAATAAAGAAAAAGAAAATTAAATTCAAATGTTACCTTTTAGCCAAAATTTTGCAAAACACAAACCTAAAATACAAATAATAATTAAAAAATTGAAAAATAATAAACAAAAAACAAAAAATTAAATAACTAAAATAAAGAGCAAGCAAGTTTAATAATAATATTTATATTGATATTATTATAGCAATAATAATAATAATAAGTGCTACATGTAGCAAACTTTAATGCCTCTTAATTCACAACTTTGTTTGATGTGGTTGTGATAATACACGAATTATTTTCCAATAAAATAAATAAAAAAATCAAGATTTACGTTATTTTTCAAATGCAAATCGTTCTTGAAATTAAATTTGAAAAAACCATTAAATATATATATGATTAAAATCATATAAAACTAGACAATCACCCACGCAATGTTGCGGGTGATTTTTTTAAATGCGATATATTGCATAAAATTTATTACGTAAATAATATTTTTTAAATTTATTGATTAAATTGTTCCTATTATTATAAAAATTTTAAAAGACAATATTCATACAAACAATTAAAAAAATATATCAACATATAAATTGCAGAAAATTTTGGTGACAAGTGCATTGCAATGTTATCCATATAATCAATTAACCTGAAATATACAGCATAAATAATAATATTATTACTTATCGAAAAAAAAAAACACATGCTTGTAAAATAAAATTATTATGTAACTTAACCTTTTAAAGTTTAAAGTTTAAATGCACCTAAAAATTCACCGCGGAGATGATGAAGATGAACTTGGTGTGCATGTTGAAAAAAAAAACTTAATACCATTAAAATACATATTTTAAGCATTATATAAAATTATAACATATATATTCAGTGTTTCTGTTGGAAATAGCTTAGTTTGCAGCTCGCTTGGAATATATGCTAAATGAATTTCCTCATAAAAAATAAATAGATGTAAATTATAATGGCTTATCTTCAAATATGCTTAAGTTTACATCTAACACCAATTATCCTAGAAGCCCTATCAAGCCTAGCCCCTTTATGAGCTAATTACACAAACAAAATACATATTAAATTTTCAAAATTACAAAATAAACAGAAATTGATACTTAATTCTATTAAAAATAAAATTACTTTATACCAAAAAGAGAAAAAGAAATTTATTAATTTCCCTAATAAAATAAAGGAAGCAAATAAGTAATTAATTATAAATTGAATTCAAATCAAAGAATTGAAGCAAAAAAGGTTGGTAACAAAAAAAAATGCCTACAGTTGTTCTAAGAATTAAAGATTAAAGTAAATATTAAATTATGATAATATATCATGAATCAAATTATAGTCATTTGCTTGTTATATATAACTTAGCTTTTATTCTTTTTTCTATTTTACCAAATTTGCAAATAATCCAAAGAAGAAGTATCTTTCAGAACAAAATCAAGTCAACCTTGGACCAACTGTATCGATTAAGATGCAATTTGAGAAGATCTTCAAGTGCACTACCAGCTTCAAAATTGAAAGGACCTGCATAATGAAATTTAGCAAAGCAATATTTTTTCATAAGAAAACTTAAGAACTAACTCAGAAAAGCCACAAGAAACAGGCAAGACCGTTGATTCATTAATGGGGACAATAAATTTGGCACAAAACATAAAATCCAAAATAAGTATGATCAAATCATCAAAATAATTGCCTTTAATTGATGGATATACAATACAAAAGTTTGTGATTTTGGGTCTCAAATCATTATTGGAAAATTAAATTGCCTTAAACAACATGCATTACTTCAGTCAAAATGAGGTTCTTAACTAATATTAGTACTGCAGTATATATTCAAGAAAAAAAAAACTTGAACAATTGGCACCATGCTCATATACAAATCCATCAAAGCTAGAGCATCAACTAACCCACAAAATCATCAGTTCCAATAAAATCGTAACTTGTATACAAAAATATTAATATATAATTAAATGAACAAAAACAACAGAGATAATAGGATCTAAAAGAAAATCCACTATAAAAAAACACATGAATCCTTATTAAGCAAGCCCAATAAGATATACAATATAATAGATCTATAGAACCAGAAATAGAGAGATAGAAACAAAGAGAAAGTTGTGAAAAAAAAATTAAAGCAATAATTTTTAAATTAATCGAACAATTAGAGGTAAAGTTGAAACCTTACCTTAATGGGTAAAATGGTTCTAGAATCAAGAACCTTTGAAGATCCAGGCCCAGCACGAATAACTATGTCACAGTCCTACTGATTACACTAATTGAACACGGGAGAAAATATTCAATGAATAAAGAATATATAACACAGTGTAAATATAGTGCAGTGGTAGAATTACCAGATACATGAATCGCAAATTGTAGAGCAGCAAGTATCCAAAGATGAAAAATGATTGATAGTTTCAACAATTAAATACCATTTCAATTATGAAACTGCACAAAAGCATTGTGATTAGAGAAAATAACAATAAAAATTAAACCCCAACAACAAAAACTAAATTGAATAAATAAAAAAAAAAAGTGAACATAATACATATAGAACCACACATGAATTGTAAAACAAATCATTTTAAAACAGAGAAGAAAAGTTAATAAGCGTTAATTCCATCTATATCTCTTTGATAAAATTAGAAAGTAACAACAATTACCAAAAGTAGAGAAGATCGAACCCTAGAATTAAAAAACCAAGTGGAGAAGAAAAAAGAAGCATTTGGAAATAACATATATTTTTTTAAAATTTGTTGTCTGTTTGATTAAAACCACAAGAAATTAAAATATTTTTTTTAAAAAAAAAAAGAGATATCATTAAAAGCAATTAATTAAAACTAGTAACTATGTCAGCATATAGTTTAATTGATACCTTATATGTATCATTGCAAACTCGTCACTCAACTTTTGCCTTCTAAGATGAAGATGTGTCATACCTGCAGCAAGAAGTGTAATGAATACGGTATCGCAATAAGTGAAAATTAATTTCATACAAAATATAGTTTGCACCTTATGTAGGGTTTTTTGATCGATGATTCGTCCAGAAATATTTTTGATTGTATCTTAGTGTTTGAGGGCATAGAAACTGTAATTTCTGATGGACGGGAAGGTGAATATTGTCAGGGACATGGTCATCATCTCCTTTTCTAAAGGGCTCCTTATCAATATTGGATTTGTGGAACATGACTTTATAATCACTTTGCCTTTAAAGCCAGGTGACCCTTCATCTCTAAAATATATGAGTAACTTTAAAAGTTAAATTATACGGGTCTTCAACTTTCTTGCTGATGACAACTTGAAAAATTTGTTCCATCCCGTATATCTTAGTTATCAGTGCTAACAGAGTAAATTTATCCCTAGATCTATGAACCAGATTACTTGTTGGCAATCCAACCAGCTCTGCTGCTAGACAACCGAAAATAATGAACATTGTTGATCCTGTTGCGTCCTCAACAGCTGTGTTTAACTTATACCTGAAAAATGATTAATAAATAAGTAAATGTGAACATAATATATCGTCCCATTAAATAAAAAAATACCAATATACCAACAGCTATAATACTTATTTTTATTAATTTTAGAGTTTGAAGTTATGATCGTGATGTTTAATTTTTATATATGATTATGTGAGGTCAAATTTAATTTTTTTGTTAAAAAATTCTTTTTCAATTTTGTGGGTTTTGTTGGGTATTAATTTTCTTCTCAAATTTCAGTTGGAAATGTGACTTTTTGTTAGTTTTGCTATAAAAAAAATCTACTGAATGAGTTAGGAGAAGAAGAGAGAATTCATTTGATCATATTTCACTAATCACAAGTGGGGATTTTTAGGCAGTTTTGTATGATCCCTTAGATGCTACTGATAGGTTCTCAGTTGTTTTGTGGTGTGGCAATGTATGATTTTATCTCACTTGCAAGTGCATCAGCCCAACAATGAATTATTATCTATTTCATTTGGGTCCCTATGTATTCATCAACCCAACTCTCACTTTCTACCTTTTATCATTTATTTGCTTTGCTCAGCATCATCTTTTTCACACGTGGGTTATCCTTTTCATATCCCTTACTTTTTGCATGAGAACATCTCTCATGTTCATGCACACGTCCCCTCTGAGAGAGTCGTATCTCCTCCCCATCTTCCTCCTCCTTTACAGGTGGGTCTCGTTCACCTACTCGCACCACCTCCGACTTTATCCTCCCTTCTTCAATTCCGAAAGCCTCCCGATCCTCTGACTCTAGGAACTCCCCAAGGTTTATCTCTAAAGTTCAACTGAAACAATTTGTTCTTTTTTGTTATTATTTCAATCCACATAGGACTAAAACTGGAGTCCATAAATGGAAGTCAAAGACAAATGGAAGACGTTAAAACTTGTTGTGCGGTTTCAGCATATTCTAACGTCAAAAAAATATATTTACGCCTTAAAAAACGAAAGATGCTGATGCACTTCATAGGTATACATGAGGAATATATTTGAACATTTTCCCTAAATAAAATTGCATCTATTAGCATGACCCTAAAAAGAGAAAAAAAGGCTAAGCCAAGTTTTTATGTAGCTGACATCTTAAAAATGTCCATTTGACACCAATTAAATTAGTAGCAATATAAACATAATAAAGTAGGTGAATCACATCTGTTAAAAATAACTTGTTTAATAAACAAATGTGAAACTAGACTGACATAAAGCAAAAAAAAAAAAAAAAAAAAATCTCAAGAGCAACATGACAAAATGAAACATTATATATGCATTACACTTGAAATTTTTCCATGTAATTTAAATTTATACATGAATATGAATTGAGCACGTCGTCCACCTGCCAAATGAAATATTATATTTGCATTATATAGTAGTGGACGTTGTACTCCTCAAATTCATGTAAAATCCATTAATATGAATACAAGTCCATATGCTCTGAGTACAAATAATACCTCCCGAGTTATACTATGTACAAAAACTAAAATTAAACACCATTGCACAATATGGAAGAACATATAGAAAGGACTAACGCAGATAGCAACCTGAATTCCAAAACTTAAGCAATAATAGTCTCAGAAATCAGAAAGGTTTGTTGAAATGTAAAAAGCCAAACTTTTACAGTAACAAATCCATATTGGATTATCCATTACATTTTACAAAGTTTAATTGTGATCCCAGAAGGGTATGAGTAAATACAAAGATTAATTGATATCTACTTGTTAGTAGTAGACCTGTCCATGAGCCAGGTTTGAGTTTGAAAATTGTAAAATTTTTCAAAGGCTTAGTTCACCCGACCTGCAATTTCTTTCACAAATTGAGGTCCTAGAATCGACGCATGAACATGTTTAATTGTAAATAAAAACATTTTGCCCTAAATTTACAAAATTGTATTTACAACCTTTCCACGCTTGTCAAAGAATCTCATTATACTGCAGAAGTGAACAAGCCCCATCAGAACGAACTTACACTTGTATGTATTTCTTACAAACCCAGCTATGATGCACGTCCTTCACCTCGTGGCATTTTTTTTGACCCAGCTGCCACATTCATACAACCAAATGAGATGTGAAAACTAGTATGAACTTGCATTTGTTAAAAACTAGAATCTAAAATGGTGAAGTTCATACAACAAAACAACAAATCATGAAAATATTTGATGCAGTAAATTTACACAATTTTAGATTGGTATGAAGCAAACAAATAGCAAGATTTTAGCCCTTCTAAGCAACATCTGTAATGGAGCTTTAAACATCATTTTTTTCAAACTCAATTATAGCATATATAACTCACAGCAAATTGAAAATCGGAAATTATGTTTTGCAGAATTGTTCATTCTATAATTGGGTAAATAAATGGTTAGCCAAAGTGTTATATAACTCACTTAAGCTTTGAAAGTTTTTTGTATTAATTATATCTCTTGCTTCTTCCAGCCTATATTCTTTAACAGCATTTGGAAGAAGGAAGAGATATGACATTAAGGTGAGTGTGTTGTATGAATGAGAACATGCATTAACTAGCAGAGCTCTTACTTAATGACTCTAGTTTTTTTTTTTACCTTGTTTCATCAAATGGAGAAAAAGCATAACCTCACAAACTAGAAGCAATTCTATAGATACCTTAGCATGGTTTTAGACAAGCAATGTATATTCCTTAAACAAGAGCAACATAAACAAACATGAGGACAATGACGAAAATGATACTAGGCAAATCAAAACAGAAGAAGCATTCCTCATCATTCCAAAGCTCCTACAGAGTTTGTACTAAAATTTGATTATAAGGAACTCTTGAGGTGGCACTTCTATAGCATATTTGATCTCCAATACCATTGTCCAAGCCACATATTAGAGCTATTTGATAAATGCCCATCTACAGTACGATTCAAGTCGATGTCAAACAAGAATGCACTTGAATTTAACTTCATAATGCATCAGACAATAAATCAAACAAATCATGCACATGTTCCTATGCACATGCATGCACTCACAGAAAGAAACAGAGTAAAAAAGTAGTATTCTTTTTCCTTTCTTTTCAACTCATTTAGATCTAACCTTTTTTTTGTTTTTCTTTTGGCTCGATATCCCACCGAACCAAGGCAATTTTATTATGAACCAGGTCAATAAGATCTGTATGTAAAAAGACCATTTTACCCTTCTGAAACGGTGCCATTTTTTCATTGTTCTTCAAACAACATAGGGGCAATACCGTAAGGTCAGCTCATTTTAACACCAATAATAAATCTTTTATCCTTACCAAGCTTCTTTCATTTTCCAAATTTCTTTTGAGCTATAAAAATTTTTAAAAAGAAAAATCATAAAACAATAACACGACTCCAAAAATAGAGTAATTACATAAAGCAAATGATATCACAAAAATTAAAATCATAGTATAAGTATGGTGAAACCCTAAATTGCAACTGACAAAGAAAAAAAAACAAATAGAGAAGCATACTGATATATGCCACTCAATTACATGCTTTTCGCAAAGAAGTCTAGACTTCTTTAAGACGACGGGCCTTTTGGAGACTATACGTAAAAAACAACAAAATATAAAAATAGAGATCCATAAAGGCGAAATTCAATATAATAAATTTGGCCTAAATAAATTTCAAAGACCAAAATAACCAAAGTTATTGTGAACATCAAGGCTACGGTGAACAGATCGATGCAGATAAACGCTCCATTTATCATTCAAAATTCTCATATTCAATATTTGTTTTGGTAGATTACTGAGAAGCACGTTTCTACAGTAGCGAAGGCGATTGAGGACAAACTCGATGAAGAGATCGCTACATTAGATCACCTTGATGACGACGATCTGGAGGCGTGCAAGAGAAAAGAGAACAATAAGTGTTGGCATGAGAATCGGCTAAGAAGACAAGAGAAGAGAAACAGCGCTAGGGTTTCTCTACTTAAGATCAAGAATAGAAAAGGCTAATGATATATAGAATAACGCGAAAAGACTGAACAATCCCCAAGCAGCAGTACCGTTTTTGAGTTAAACGGAATCGTTTTTATAGGTTGGTTCTAGGCAAGAAAAGGCAAAACGGGCAAAGTAATACTTAGATGATCAAAAGACAAAAAAGCCCAATTAAACTACGTCATTTTATTAAAAATCAAGGAGGAAAGCGAGGGCAGCAAAGCAAAAAGAAAAGCCACCAAAATCCTAAGAAATTACGAAATTGCCACTGAAATCAATTTGAAAGCATTGTTCACAAGGATTTTCAGTTTTATTGTATACTAGGTGGATCACCCGCGCGTTGCTGCGTGTTTAATATTAATGTATAAATTTTAAATTAATTTAATTATTATATATTTTTAATTTAATAATGAATTAATTTAATTTAAATTAAATTAATCTAATTACTATTTATATATATTAAATATTATAGGAAATAAAATATAAATATATTATTTATGCATTATGAAATAAATACAGTTAAAAGAATTTGACTATTAAAACATTCAATGAATTTTATACCCATAAAAAAAGATATTTAAGTAAAGATATATGAGCAAAGATAACTTAACATCAAATAATGCTTGTAAAAAATCTTTAATTAAGATTAACAAAAAAACAATTTATTTATTTTTTTGAAAAAATGTACGCAATTGAAACTTTATTTTCCTTTAACTAAGAAAATTAACTAATAATACTGAAAGATTAAGAATTGTTATTTACAAATATTAGTAACTCTTTTGTGAAGCCATGAATAAGTATCAATACCCACATTTAAATACATATATACTACAAATTGGAAAAGGGAATGTACTATTATATTATATTAATTGTTAATCCTATTTCTACCACTAAAGTAAATCACTAAGGATTAGTAAACTAATTATGCTACAGATAGTAGTAATATTTTGGCGGTTGAGAGCATAACAACCATACAACAGAAGAGTAATAAAAACAATAATTAAAAAAAATGATAAAAACACAAACCCAAAATCTTCCAAAACTATATCTAAAAAAATAATTAGAAAATCAATAAATAAAAAAAAGAAAATTAAATTCAAATGTTACCTTTTAGCCAAAATTTTGCAAAACACAAACTTGAAATATAAATAATAATTAAAAAGTTGAATAATAATAAGCTGATAACAAAAAATTAAATAACTAAAATAAAGAGCAAGTAGGTTTAATAATAATATCCATATTGATATTACTATAGCAATAATAATAATAAAAAAAAGTTTTACATCTAGCAAACTTTAATGCCACTTAATTCACAACCTTGTTTGATGTGGTTGTGATGATACACAAATTATTTTCCAATAAAATAAATAAAAGAATCAAAATTTACGTTATTTTTCAAGTGCAAATAGTTCTTGAAATTAAATTTGAAAAAAACCATTAAATATATATATAATTAAAATCATATAAAACTAGACAATCACCTGCGCGATGGTGCGAGTGATTTTTTTAAATGCGTGATATTGCATAAAATTTATTACGTAAATAATATTTTTAAAATTTATTGATTAAATTGTTCCTACTATTATAAAATTTTTAAAAGAAAATATTCATACAAACAATTAAAAAAATATATCAACATATGGATTGCAGAAAAGTCTTGGTGATAGGTGCATTACAATGTTATCCATATAATCAATTAACCTGAAATATACAACATAAATAATAATATTATTACTTATTGGGAAAAAAAAAAACTCATGCTTGTAAAATAAAATTATTATGTAACTTAACTTTTTAAAGTTTAAAGTTTAAATGCACCTAAAAATTCACCGCGGAGATGATGAAGATAGGCTTGGCCTGCATGTTGAAAAAAAAAAAAACTTAATACCATTAAAATACATATTTTAAGCATTATATAAAATTATAACATATATATTTAGGCCCCGTTTGGGATTGAGTTTCGCAAAAGCTCTTTTCAACAAAATTTTTTATATTATTTTAAAAACTGTTTTTTCTCAGAAACAGGTAAATTAATGCTTTTTTCAGAAGCATGTTTGAAAAATCAGTTTATAAAAAATATAAAAAATCAATCAATTGTAATACCCCAAGTTCATTTGCGTATTCATTTGATTTGCTATATGAGTTATTAGATGTAAATCTAGTATTTTATGAGCTATGAGTTATATGATAAGTGTTTGATGATTTGAATGAGTTACAAGTGTGTGAGCAAGTTAAAAGAGGAGTAGTGAACGCTCCTGTCTGGTTATGATGAAAGAATGAACAATCACGTAAATAGTAACATTTTGGCCTTCGACCTTTGGTCTTCGACGTTCGACTTCAGTCTTCGACTTCGGTCTTCGACCTTCATCCAAAAGCTCTCTGTGTGAACAGTAGAGATATTGACTTAAAGACTTAATTTCGTTTAGTAGTGTTGCTGAGCCAATCGCGACAGCGACAGTGGGCGCGACTCAGGACGCGAACGCTTCTGCCTGATTCGGACAAATTGGTTTAAGGAGAGTAGCGACCACTATAGTCATGTAGCGACCGCGACTTATGTCGGGGCCAGACTTGGAAGTCGGCTTTTAAAAGGAATTAAGAGCCCCAAAATCATTTTACTCGAAATTTCAGAGCTTCCAACCCATTTTTCTCTTAAGAATTCCTCACCCACTCACATTAAAAGCTTAAAGGCTTCATTAATTGCTCCAGCCAAAGGATCTAGGGTTTTAATCAATCAACTCTTCATCCATTGTTAGAGCATTTCTGACGAGGTGAGTTAGGGCTTCGATTTTCTTTGAATTTCTTCTTCTCCATTGTTGTAATCTATGCTTGGGGAAGGGAATAGAGTTAGAATCATGAGATTAGTATGAGTATAGTGATTTTAAGAGCATGGGTTATGTGTATTGATAATTTGTATGTGTTATGTGTATAGTTTCTCCTAGAAGTCATTATGAAAATCATGAGGGCTGTGATGAGCCCCATTGCTTGATGTGATTGAGGAGCTTCTATAGAGTATAGAGATTCTTTTTGGCTAAGGTGAGTATTTAATATACTATTATGCTTATACCTGATTTCCATGAAAATTTCATAAGCCTATGAGTATCTATGTTGTTCAATTTCCTATGAAAGCCAAATGATTATGAATTATTGTGAACCATACTTCTAAATGATTAAGCTATATGTATGAAACCTAGCCAATTTGCTATTCATTATGATATATGTATATGAACCTTATGTAGAAATCCCCCGAACTGATGTGGGGCAAACATCAGACTTTGTGCACATTGTACCTACGGATAAGGTATAATATCCGAACCCTAGCTAGGAAGGGTATCGATCCTAGTCATGGAGTCTGATCCACTTCATGTAGCATGTCCATAAGGG
>CATKHJ010291632.1:0-13425 GCA_949750685.1 Vernicia montana | reverse complement strand
ATCAAATAAGCACAAGAAATTGAATTGCAGAGATTTTCTTGATGATGAGAATGATATGTTGATGGGCTCTTTGATTTCTCAAAAATCTGGTATGGACTTCATGCAGAATTGTGATCTTCCTCCACCATTGAAGGTCTTTTCTGGGTTTGATAAGGATTATAGTGTGATGGGAAAAGAAGAATATAACAGAGATTTTGATATCTATGGTGGTGGTGGTGAGAATAATGAGAAATTGGAGCTTTTGAAGGCTTTGAGGTTGTCACAGACAAGGGCAAGAGAAGCAGAGAATAAAGCTGCAAATTTGATGAAGGAAAGAGATTGTGTTTGTAATGCTTTGTTGAGAGAATCTATGCAATTATTTGCTTATCGCCAATGGGTGAGGTTGCTTGAGTTTCAAGTATTGAAGTTGCAATCACAAGAAAAGAAATGGTGGTTTTGTAGCCCTGGAAGATCAGAGGGGGTGAAAGAATTGTTGAACCTGGATGGTGGCAGTGGTTGCGGCGGTTGTGGTGGCGGTGCCGGTGATGATGGGATGTCATGGATTATGGTCTTGGCATTTTGTTTAGGTATTGCTGGTGTGGGATTTGCCTTTGGCGTTAGATATTTGTTTTGAGTTTGAATTTGTTCTGTGTCATATGCATTTTGGCATTTTTCAGAGAAGAATATTTTGTAAAGATGATAGTCAGGGAGAAAAAAAAAAATCGACATTTCAGTAATGTTGTTTTACATAGAAAATTACTTCAGTAAATTATTTAGATCTTACTAAGCTTATACCTTAATTGAAAGTCTCTTGTCTTTTCTTTTCATTTCCCTAATCTTGTTTTGGTTGAATGATTGTTAGGGTTAGATTTTTTTTTTTTTTTTTTTTTTTAATTAATTAGATTTCCAATATGTTCAAACTTGCAACTGAACTATCACAAATCAGATTTGATCTTGATCTGGTCTACCCGTGTTTTGAATCCTAGAACTTGTGGAGGTGGATAGGGATTGTCAGGGTTAAAATTCAAATCCTGTATTCATAATATATATATTTACTCTTTACAACATAAGAATTTGCATGGTCAACCATTAAATGATTAATATATCGCCAACAGCCCAACATAATATTTTCAAAAGGCTGGATTCAGCAAATTCATTTCATTACATCTCTTGAATCATTTTTTACTAACTTGAAAAAATCACTCAAAGTCCATTGAATATCCATCTTAATTGAATGGCGTGTCACACATTTCTGAATAAACAAGTGCTCTTAAATTGAAATGAAAGAGAATTCCTAATATGCAAATAATACGTCGTTTTATGCAAAAAAAAATTTAGTTAACGTTTAATCTTCCAATGATTGGCCACCAACCTATATATAAACTTGATGAAAGTGACTACCAACTAATGATATCATCCCGTTGCAAAAAAAAAAAAAAAAAAACTAATGATATCATCCCAATTTCACATTATAATTGATAAAAGAAAATTCTTAGCTATTCTTGAAATAATAAAAATTGGAATATACTTATTGTTTTATCTAATGTAAAAACACTAGTACAATTGCTTTATCTTTTTATATTTAAATAAATTTCATATAAAGAAAAGACCAAGCTAAACTGGTTCACTCTCCCTTTCTTGTAAGAAAGAAATGCATTTCGGAATACGGTTACCCTCTGAAAGAAGGTATGCTTGTGAATAAAGAATTGTGTTTCTCACTGAAAATTTCTATGCAAGCAAAACTTGAATTTTCCTAGCTGAAGTTCAAAGCCATACCAACAGTCCATTTTACCATAGAAGCGATTATGCCTTGGATACACCATCAGCTGAAGTGTCCTTGGTTGAACTAATAGTTTCACTGCTAATGCCATTTATTTGGCTGTTAAAATCTGAACCATACATGTGCCCCATTTTTTCATGTTTAGTCTCCAAATATCTTCTGTTCTCCATAGTTATTGGAGTCAACAATGGGACCCTGCCTGCAATTTCCAGGCCATAACCTTTGAGCCCAATGTATTTTGCCGGATTATTTGTCATAAGCCTCATTGTATGGACACCCAGATCTCGTAATATCTGCAACATATTGGATCATGCATTAAGCTGGTTTAATATAGAAGAAGAAGAGAGGAATGATCGAAAAGAGTATTGAAAAATTGAAAAATTGAAGAACTAAAAAAGTTTGTCCAATCTAGTGCAAATAAACTGTATAGTTTTGCTAAACAATATCCACTAAATTTTGATTAGAATGAAGAGCAAATTCTCTAGTCAGATAGTGGAGAGGAAATCCATGGAATTAATGCAATACCATAGTTTATTAGAATGATTACCTGCGCCCCAATTCCATATTCACGAGAATCAACAGGTAAACCCAGCTCCTCATTGGCTTCAACAGTGTCACGTCCATCATCCTGTAGGTTGTAAGCACGAAGCTTGTGGCCTAAACCAATCCCTCTACCTTCATGTCCGCGGAGGTAAACTAATACACCCCTTCCAGCTACCTCAATTTGCTTCATTGCAAGGGCTAGCTGATTTCCACAATCACATCTTGCTGATCCAAATATGTCACCAGTGAGGCACTCAGAATGTACCCTCACAAGAATATCTTTACCATCCCCAATTTCACCCTGTGTATGTCAGACTATTATTAAAAAAATCCACAAATCTTTCAAGGAAAAATCAACATTTGCATGAAGCTGTGCATTAGTTACAAACTTGTCACCCTTGGCCCTAGCAGGCAATAACACAAAAATACTGCTGCACAGAAGTATTAACGAATCTTATTTTCAGTTAGGGGTGATAGATTTAGTGAAGAGACAGGTGATGATCTGCCAGCTTAAGGTATCAACTATCAAGATGACCAAAAATCAAGTATCTCCCACATTATGAGGATTATGCGATGTGCAGCTTCCTCATCCTCCATTAAATACATTAATTTTGAATTGAATGTGCATGATAGCAGATGATTTAGTAGATAAAGCCAATGGATTGATTTCCGTGAAGTTGTGAAATTGGCCAAGGAATGGTCAAATCTTAATAATAACCCTAAAGTTTACAAGGCAACAGCCTTATAATCCTCAACTGACCATATGCACCCAACAAAGGCTAAGCAATATGCACAAACAATTGGTAGCAATTTCTTGAAGAGAACTATTGAAATTTTCATTTGCTTTTATCTTCGACACAAAGGTTTAATCGTCCGAACTCCTAAATTAAATCCTTTTCTTGTAAAAAATAAATCATAAATGTGAGAACCAAGGTCAGAGATGGAAGCAAAAAAAGTATTTATCCCCATTGCTAGGTACAGATAGGCCATATTCCCAGTTTTATTCATTCCTAGTAGGGCTGTTCAAGAAGTCAAGCAACCCAACCCAACCGAGTATTCGGGGTTCAATTTAAATTTGTCGGGTCGAGTCATTTTCTTAATATCTAAGAGAAAATAATCATTCGGGTTGGTGGATTCATGTAAAATAACGTTAGTTACCTCTTGTGTAACGATTGTTATTTTGTATAACACTCATTACAAATGTTGTAACGTTCGTTAGTATTGTCGGCAATTTTAAAATTTTGTATAGAGAGCAAAAGAACGCTCGTTTCCTTTTGTGTAACGATCATTACTTTAATGTAACGTGCATTACAAATGTTGTAACAAACGTTACCAATTGCATCTCTGTAACCCAACCCAACTCGACCAAACTTTCATTGGGTCGGGTCAGATCAATTTTCATCCAAATAACCACATTTCACTTAAAAGTCGGGTCAAAGAAAAAACTGACCCGACCCGACTCGTGAACACTCCTAATTCCCAGTTCCTTGCAAACATATGCCTGATATAATTGCACATATCATACAAAAGCACATATTACATATATATGTTATACTTGTCATTCTCTATTAATCCAAGTATGCATTGGCTTACAAGTTCTCTCCAGAATGAGGAAAAATGAATTCTTAGAATAATTGAGACACCAGAATTTGGATTGAAGATATTGAAAATGCAAACAAAAAAGACCGGAAAGAAGGAGAAACGAAAAAGAACGGCAAGAATTTAAAGCACAAAGAAATCTAAAAAATATGTTTGATTTTGATGGCAGGATCACCCAAGGCCTTATGTAAAATATCCAGTTACCATCAGACCAAAATATAAGTTTTTTGCCTTGTTTCATCTAGGTTTCCTCACAGTTAAGGACTAACTAATTGGTACATGGAATTTGTACTTAGTGTCTGAATTGACTTTATGCATGTGTCATAGCTTTTTGCTATTCAAATCTCTATATTTCATTGTAGCCAAATGATGCCCAGCTGTTGTGCCTAACCCAGCTAACAAGTGACAGGTTTGAAAGAGTGTATGGTTAAGGCCTTCGAAAATCTTCATTCTTCTTCCTCCTCATCTTTGCCCCTTTAATTTAGACAATTACGATCATTTTAAATGAGCATACCTTGTTTATTACGATAATTTTAAATGAGCATACTTTGTTTAATCACTCTTTATAACATTTAAACACCCTTTTGACTTTAACTTTTTCTCCATCAAATACTGACCCTTGCAGCCAATAACTCTTAACCCGACCTGTGTTACCGTCTCAAGTAAAGGTCAGCCTCCAAAAATGTAGCGTGCCCTATTTTGAGCCAACCCACACCCTCTCTTTATTTCTTTACAAACCTTAAAATCACAACTTTTTCTGAAACTTTAACCACTTTTAACTGATATTTGATTGTATTCAGATACCACTTTCATGGTTTCTGTTTACCATAAAAAGTTGGAACTCATGACAGAATTGAGCTAAAGCTCACTTGCATGGTCCAAAACCTAAATGCTCGGAGAGTCAGATTTTGCAAAAATTGCATCCTTATAACTATTAACGGGTGCCTCCAGTGCCTAAGGCTTCTCACTTTGTAATCGTTAAAGGAGGGTCGGCAATCCTTACAACTATTCATCATTGTTATTTCCATTAACAGTGTTGTATTTAGGCTTTGCGAAACTCAAGTAAGAAGTGAAAACATTAAAACATTATCTTACCAACAGAACAGCTTTTTAATTCCCAAAGTTCAATTTCATTCCTTAAGTTGAGTTTTAGAAAAAGAAACTGATAATGCTGAACAAAATAAGCACCAAACTATTTTGTGGATGTGGTCAATTTACAATGTTCTCATCTAATACCATAGCAAATGAGCAACTGAATCACTCAAAGTGACCTTAGCATTTTGCAATAAGAATAGAGAAATGTCCTATTAAGGTACAAGGCGTCTCACAAAGCAACCTCAAAATAGTCAAGCATGTTGTAGGCTTACAGGAATTTAAAATAGATTTTGAAGTTAAACAAGATACAAAGTCGATTATAAAAATTGTTCACGACATAGTAAGATAGTGCAGTATTGATATCGCAACTTAAATTGGAAGGACTCCTTGAATCATTAAACGGTAAAATGATGCAATGCATAAAATGCAAAGGGGAAACATATTTGTCAAGCATGCAGGCTAATTAAGATTAAATATCTTACTTTAACCATTGCTATATGCTCTATCCCATCCAGCAATGATCTGTAACAATAGGCTTTGAATGGCCCCCACATTGTGGGTATTGGAGCAGCAGCAGCCAGCTCCACCAGTCTATCTCTTTTCCTCCTATATCTGTCAATTATACAAACATTATTGATATAACTATTAGTTTTATTAACTCAAAACAACAGAGCCTAATATCAATTCTAATAAGCAAAACCTGATGAGTACCTTCTAAATAAGCTCTTTATCCTAAGATGTAACTAAAAATATGATGCAAATTATGAGCCCAACCTGAGCCTAATTAAAAATATGACATAAATTATAGCAATCATAAGAGAAGGTTGGTTCCTTCAGAAGGTATACTAATTCACAAGAATATATATTTTCTGTTTCTCTTTATGCGTAATATGCAGAAATACCAAAAATATTTTTTAGACAAGTGTAGTAAACTTTGCTAACTGATACAACAGCTAAGAATGTCTATCTCAAAATTGTTCACACAAACCAGCAATATGGCAAGAAGTGAGAGCAAGTCCCACGAACCTTGAATACAAAAAGAATGAAATCTGAATATTAACTGATTTACCTGATTAGATCGGCTATTGAAATGATTTTTAAGTTTTCTGCTTGTGCAAATTGGCGAAGCCTTGGTAATCTTGCCATAGAGCCATCATCATCCACAATCTCACATAAAACAGCAGCAGGCTCTAACCCAGCTAGCATTGCCAGATCTGCAGAAGCTTCTGTATGTCCAGCTCTTTTTAAAACCCCTCCTTCCCGGTACTTAAGTGGAAAAATATGACCAGGGCGATTGAAATCTTCAGGTCTTGAATCTCTAGAGGCAAGAGCCAACACTGTTGTTGCCCTGTCATGAGCTGAAACACCTGTTGTTGTGCCATGTTTTGCGTCCTATATAAACAGAATGCATGATGTCAGACATGAAGTTGATACTAACTAAAGAAAGTAAGCAATTTCTAAACATAACAAAGAACATATTTCTTAATGGCCTTTAGTTTACTATTATCTGGTAAAGCTCTCATCATTATACCAAAGGGCTGGAAGATTACTAGGAAATGAAGAGACTTAAGGAAGTGAAGGGCTGGCCTACCAATAGTTTTACAGCCCAGCCGTTGGACCCAAATGAATAAATCAATAAATAAAGTGAGCATTTGACTTGATCTCTCACTGATATGGATTCTAGGTTTGTAGTTTTAATGATTGAAATGATATAAATTACCCCACGTCAAAGGAGTAAGTAAAAGAATATAGAAGTAATCTCAAAAACTACCTAATACCCTTAAGAGTACTCTGTAGTGTTCCCTCTCTCTCTTCATGAAATAATGCTTCTTCATTACCAAGACTCTATTCCATGAAGTACAGTTGATTTTATGATCGTGATCTCAAAGCAAGCTCCTCGTACTTTTCCATTTCACCCACCTTACATTGTTTATATGTGTAATATCCTTCTCAGAACCCTCTTCCTTCAATATGATGGAACTTAAGATCAAAGTTTGAAACAGTTATATTCCATTTGATCTAACGACACTTCCTCTATTCCCAGAATAGCCAAAAAATTTAATGTATATTCCACTTTAGTTCCGCTTAGCTGAAAACCTTTGAATCTAGGACATTCCTCCATAATTCTTACTTTTCATTTATGTATTTATCAATACTATGCTGTCAACCACAATGTTTTCTGTTTCCCTCCTATCCATTAAAAGAAATCTAAATCAATTTGAAACATTCAAATCCAATGCCTTTCTCAAATGCTCAAGAATTATACATACTGGCATGAAATATGCATCAACTAAAGAAAACAGTGTAATGATTTGGTTACTCTATTAGCGGCCACCAAAAATGCACATCAAAATGTGCTAGCATGGTTGAGACAAATTCAGAAAACCTACTGATGAGCATGCAACAGTAGTTTACACAAATTCCTTCTTCTCTTTTTAAGGAGACAAAGTAAGATACCAGATTTATGCATATAATCCTAATGTTACACCAAAAATGATGACAAGAAAAATGTCAATGAAATGGTATGTACTTGAACAAGAAAAAGATAGAAGGAATAGGTGAAAGTTATATGCTTAAACATGCTAATTGTGAAGCAAAGTACAGTCAACAGCTGCAATGTATCCATCAACTTCAGATAATTGCCTCCTGAAGAGATAAAGATATATATACCTTTTTCCATATAACAAATAAAGAGTTTCAACTCTTTCATAGATATCCATGTCCATTTTAGAAGAAAACAAATAGCCTTTAAACTTCATCAGAACAAAGATATAGCTATATACCACTGATACAGTGAATGCTGTGCAAAGTTTTTCCTCATTCTCCTTCTGTGTTACCATTAGGGGAAGTTCCAACCTCTCCAAATCTTCTCCTTTCATGCTGACACACACTATCCCAGTGCCATGCTTGACAATAAATGCCATAGCTTCAGGTGTTGCCTTTGATGCTGCCATTATCAGGTCTCCCTCATTTTCTCTGTCTTCATCGTCAACAACAATTACTAACTGCAACATAATCCAAATAACTCAACTTAACTCAACATTATCCTGAATCAGCAACATAAAATTCTTCAGGAGAATGTAGTTCCTAAACACAATTGCTGGATCCCACAACTAAATATGAAGGAAGATGACTAACCTTGCCTTGACAAATATCTTCAATGGCCTCTGGTATGGAAGCAAATCCATCTGTAGGGCGATCCAGGTCATACTCATCGTCATTAGGAAAGAAACTAGTTGTAGTGGGAGTTATTTCAGCAGAAAGTGTTCCAAAACCTATTGCATCAGGCTGTAACTCAACGCCAAGTGGTTGGTTCAATTTTTCAGCAATGAAGGCATCTTGTCTTGAAACTCTATTTTTATTGGGGTAAGAGAGAAGATCGCCTTCTCCAGATATCAGCGAGGCTCTAGCTCTACCAACACCACTGAATTTAAAGCACAATTTCCTGGCTGGATTACTAGAGACAAGATCATTATACACAAAATGCAGACCAGTGCAGCTTCTAGAGAAAAAAAAAATCAAATAATTAGTTACAAATAATGATTAAAACCCAAAAAAAAAATTGAAAAGATTATGCAGAATTACAAAAATTTCAATATTAAAAAATGGCTCTATAGGAACCAAGTCATGACAAAATTTGAAAAAAAAATAAAATAAAATAAAACATAAGCAATAGCTTAGTCTAATCTGGTGCCATCATAATGGTTATGAAGAAAATGGAAACATACCCATGAAAGATACACACAAAATATCGTACCCCAAATACAGAGAATGAAAATAAACGAATGGAGCTTATTCTATTTCTATCTATCATTTCTCCAATGTCTGTCTCAAAATTAATAAATACATATCAACCAAACAACGTAAAAAAAAAAAAAAAAAAAAAACTTTTTCTCTTCTACGTTTTTTCTTACCAACCAAACAACGTAATTTGGGTAATTGACATAAGGGAAATTAAACATTTAATTATCAAGAATTTCACCCAAAAAGCCCCCTTATATCAAAACTTCCTGTAACTTGTAAAGATCCTAAATTTCCTAATCCAAAAAATCCAAAAAGGAAAAGAAGATTGAAAGAGAAACTGACCGTAAATGAGAAGGAGCCAAAGAAGAGCTGTAGAGATGAAGAGAACCCATTTTCTCAATTCTCAAAAACGTTGTTTGTATTGGAAAAAGCCGTTAGCTTTCAGTTCATCATCTTGGCTCGGTACCGCCACCAAGTAAATAGCGTTTGAGAGATCATCTTTTCGGATTGTGTGAGAGTGGACATTTCTAGTTCCTTTTACTAACCGGCGTCGTTTTCATTTTCTTGTAGAATTTATTAACCGGTCTAAAATCTAAATGCATGAAAATATAAATTTTTTATATAATTTTGATCGAAATTAGATAGGTAAAAGAAATGCAAATTTCAAGTTGGGCCATTTTAAAATCGAAACTTAATGGGTTTTTTACATATACATAAAAAATTAAAAAAATTAAAAAAAAATTAAAAAAAAAAAAGGAAAAAATATTATAAAAATACATTAAAAAATTAAAAAAAATCTATTCAACTACTTTTGTAATACCTTGAATTTTAAATTATAAAAAATTTATTATTAATTGGGTATTTTATTTTGGTAAAATAAAGTATTTATTTATTTAGTAAAAATTTAAATTTATTTAAATTAATTTTCAGATTTAATTACTTATTATTATTATTATTATTATTATTATATATGTTTTTGTTTGCTGGAAACGGTAGAGGGAGGGAGAGAGAGAGAGAGAGAGAGGAAGGAGAAGAAACTGCCGCCGTTCGCCACCGTCCGACCACCTCTGAGCAACACGCACCGGTCCATTGGAAAGAGGAGACGAAGACCTTTCCAACCGTACAAGTTCGGTCGCCGTCCGCCGCGGCACACGCTATCGGAACGCTTGTCGGCCAGTAAACTTTTGAAGGATTTTTCAGCCGATTTCAATCTCCGTTCTCGCCAATTCTAGTACCGTTGAGTTCCTCTTCTCTTAAATTTCGATTTGGTACCTCATTTGCTAATTTTAGGGAATGTTTGATTTTCGTCGGAATTCGGTGAAATTGCAGGCTGCCAACGAGTTTTCCGGTGATTCTCCGACGAGTGAAGGAGAGTGGTATATATTTCCGGCATCTACATTTCGATACAAATCCATTGGCACCAATTTCGCCACTATCCAACGCCGTTGACATTTTCCGGCGACTCTCCGGTGAGTGCATCCAACAGTCCGGAATTAGTTCCTGATGGTTAATTTAATATTAGAATTGTTTACTTTGGCATGATGGAATTATTATGAATTTAGATAATTAATTGTGGGTAAATTATTTAAGAATTATTAAAGGAATGATATATATATATTATTATTGGAATTTAATTTTGAGAATTGCTATTGGGAGCCAGTTGGGATATTCGATATCTCGATGTTGAGTCTGTTGTCTGAGTTTCAGGGGGATTAGGTCTGCTATGGGGGAAATTTTGCCGGATATTGGTAGATTTCTCCATGGTCATAGGGTGTGTCTATATGTCGATTCTCATAATCCTTATTCTGATAATTTGTTCATGCTTCATTTTCTAGATCGTCCAGGATCATCTTATGCGGCCCCATGTCCAAGTCACTGATTGAATCTGATTTATCGCACTTGTGTTGTGAGTGATACTTTCTAATATATTTTCCTGTATTCCATGCATCTACATTTACCTTATGTATATACGTATATAATTATGCATTATGAATATTAATTGAGCATGTTGGCATATGTATGTGAATACTTCATTAATTATGTGAGTTGCATATTAATTGTGGATATTGGATGGGATTAGGATGACACAAGGATTCACCTAAGATTGTGATTATGATATGATGATGATTATGTTTGATGAGCTGTGACTGTTGTATGACGGCTTGGAGTTTACTTATCACTCGCTGCTGCTAGTCGGGTCGGCGCTGCGTGGCATAGGCCATGGACGGTTAGGACCCTATGTATTGGATTTTGAGATATAGTAATGGGATTCAGAGAGCCAGGATAGGGGGATCGGCTCTCCAAATTGAGGTTTAGTGTGATTCCTGTAGACCGATTCTCATCCATGTTTGATTATATGATTATCTGATTATTTGTATATGTGACACGATGCATGAGCATTGATATCAGATGTAAAATTAGAGCACTAGATTTGTATATTGATTAGTATCATTCACTGAGTTAAGACGCTCACCCCTGTCTCACTATTTTTTTCAGGTTGCAAGGTGAGCCTGGTTATTTTATTACTGTTGAGTTTCCCTGCCATCTCCTCCGGCAGTGTATTTTATATTTATATGTTGTGTATAATATTATAATTCTAGAATTCCGCAATTACAGTAGACCGAATTTATATCTGTTTAATTTCTGATGATTTGTATCTGTTGTTTGTAATATGACATGATGGGATATTCTGCTAAACAGGAATCTGATAATATAGTGGGATGTGACTTGATAAATATATTATGATATTGGTACAGGTTCTGTTGGCATGTGGGTCATTAGCCATTGATTTATGATTTCCTAGTATATTCTCTATTGACTTGTATTGTCAGACTGACTACGGGTTCTGTAAGTCTTAAGTTTTTCCGTACCCTAGTGCCGGTCATGTGATCCTAGAGTCGGGTCGTGACAACTTTTTATTACAAAAATACTCTCATTGACTTTTACATCATATATGTGATGATGGATTTTCTTAAAATGACAACCTAATAATATTATTTTTTTAAATCTCAACAATTCTAAATTTCTTTTTAATATTATTATAAAATTAATTATTTTTTTATTTTTTATTCTATGAAATAAGTTTTTAATAATCATATATATTTTAATAAATGAAAAATACAAAAAATAATAGAAACTAACAATGGTAAAAAAAATTAATAATAAGAAAAAAAAATTCATTTTATACATTTTAATTGATTGATGTAGTCAATATTTTTGTTATCTACAAATATTTTGATAAATTGACAATAATGTCAAGAAGTATATTAGCACATTTATAAAAAAAAATCAAACAACAGTAAATGATATATGTTTACGAAAATATGGTGCACGTTACGTATATATTTGATATTTGCAACTACTTAATATTTATACATATTAGAAATGTAAAAACAATTAAAAATATAAAGTAACAGTATGGTATACGTATACCATAAATTGATATATGTTTAGTAGATTTTTGGTATCTGCAACTACTTTATATATATATAGATTGAAAATATGAAAAAATTAAAAAGATAAAGTAACAATAAATGATATACGTATATCATAAATTGGTATACTTTTAATAGATTTTTGGTATTTGCAACTATTTTATATTTATATAGATTGGAAATATGAAAAAATTAAAAAGATAAACTAACAATAAATGATATACGTATACTATAAATTAGTATATTTTTAGTAGATTTTGGTATCTGCAACTATTTTATATTTATACAAATTAGAAATATGAAAAAATTAAAGTAACAGTAATGGTATACGTATACCATAAATTGATATACTTTTAATAGATTTTTATTATTTGCAACTATTTTATATTTATACAAATTGAAAATATAAAAAAAAAATTAAAAAGATAAAATAACAGTAAATGATATATGTTTATCATAAATTGATATACTTTAAGTATCTCCAACTACTTTATTATATACATATTAATTTATTTAATTAATTAATTTAATTTAAAAAATTAGTTAAATTAATTAACTACGTATGGTATATAAGAAATAATTAATGGATTTTTTTCTAAAATAATAATTAATAAATGTAATTAAAAATAATAATAATAATTAATTATTTTATTTTATTTTATTTTAATAATATAATAAAATAAAATTATTCAGTAAAAGACAATTATTGCTAAAATAAAAAAAATTATTTTAGTTTTTAAAATTTTAAATTCAATGTTTAAATTATTCATAAGTCAAGCCTTAAGTCTCAATTTATGAAAAAAAATTACAAATTAGAAAAGTCGAGCAATTGAAAATTTTAATATTTTTTACTGAATAGCCAAATAATTCATTTTACAAAAAAATTCAAATAATTCAGTTTAGAAAAGCCAAGAAATAAATGTATAAAAATATTAATCATGAATTTTTAATTTATTTATAATCAACTTGATCTTCCATTAGAATGAAAAAAAATTCAATAAATAAAACACGTGTATGTAATATAATATTATAAATAATAAAAAGTAATAAATTAGTAATGAATTTGGACTATATAGTTAATTTTTGTATCTATAAAAATCTGACAAAATCGTATTGGAATGAAATAAAATTTGGTCATTTTGATTTCATCTTGCAATAGATAATGAAATGATGCTAGATTTAAATTTGAGTTTCAAAAACAAAAATATTAAAAATAGACATGACAAATTTTAAATGATTGTTCAATCATTT
>CATKHJ010291585.1:0-13056 GCA_949750685.1 Vernicia montana | reverse complement strand
TCAAAAGGATACAATGGGCATTTTCATTATTGTCTTAAAGTCAAAAAGGGCAACTCAATTTCAAAATGACTTCTTTTGCCAAAACAAGTGTTGTAAAGGTATAAAGAGTTTTTGATGATTGTTTTGTGTAGAGATTGATTTACTATTCATCATCTTGTTCATCAAAGGTTTTGAGTTGAGAGAAAAAGGAAATAGAAAAAGTGTTCTTCACTTTTCCTCGTTCTTGATTTCTAATCATTTGTTCTTTGTGAAAGAACAAAAGTTTCTTGAAAAATGTTGAATAATCCAGGGAACATAAAAGAAATCCAAACACCGAAGGTTTATCAAAGTAGATCTTGATTTCATTTGGACAACCAAAGAGAGGAAGTCAAGAACATCTAAGGAAACCAAAGGGAGCTTGATAGAGAAAGCTTGGTATGGAAATTCTAGAGGCTTCATGCTTGGGGAGCTTTTAAAGAAAATAGAAGAATCGAAAGTCTTGGCTTCAAGAGGTAATTCGATTACCACTTGTTCTGTCTTTTCTTACATATGTGTTTTACACATTAATTAAAAGATTGTTTGAATGTTTATTGGACCCAACCATATGGTGTTGTGAAATTTTAAAATGTTTAAGATTTCACAAACCTACCAATTTTGCTGCGCTTGCGCCCAATATTCCTTTCAAGGACAATAACACTATACCATTTTTGGTACTTCAAAGTGTGTTCAATTAACACTGAGAAATATTTAATTCACTAATAGATATGAAAATATAGATACGAAAAATCAATGGAGCACTACAGCACTAGAATTCTGTTGGAATTCAGGCAATGTACAAGTATCATTATCAATTCAATTTAGATATGGATTTAACACAATTTAAGAATAGGTTCAGAGTTAATATTCAAGACACAAGTAATTTATGTTCCAATGACAATGTGGACAATTCAATCAAGAAAGCAATGATGGCAATTTCCATGTACATAAAAGTGTAGAATACACTCACTTGTTTGCACTTGTCTTTACTAACTTTCTTCAATTACTCTATGTGAGGATTGCCTTCCTCCTCAAGATTCTCTACACACAACACATATAATTAATAAGTTCAATTGGCATAAGTAAGTTCATTAAAACATTAAAGTTTAAAACATATTTATAGGATCCTGTCATGACCCAGCCCCACTGTTTTTATCATTTCTTTATCTACACTACTCCAAATGGAACAATTATTTTTTTATATGAAACTAGACTTAAAAGGGTGCATTTCATTAGTTTTTATCTCAACTTGGTTCTATCTCTAAAGTCGTCCAACTTAAGGGCAAATATCAGAAATTCTTCGAGTCTAGATACCCTGTCACAGTTTAGAAATTTCCATATATCTCCCAATATATTTGGATTTTTGCTCTGAAATTTTTATATTATCTAAAATACATATCAAGGTCCATTTCTTATGTTTTAGTCGAATTACTATTTTAAAATCTCTGGGTAGGTCTGCAGGAAGCAGTTTCATTCTCCTTCCCATATCTCCAAAAATAACAAGAATTAGCTTAAATTTCCTTCTATAGAAATAAACTACAAACATAAATATATAATTTTTTATGTTTTGACTTTCTTCAAATTCATACTCTAAGGGGTTCATTTTCCCCTCTCAAGTTCCAGTACTTCCAAACCCTCAAATCTTTCTACTTTAGTTTCTTGCTTCCTTCATCTAATTCTTTCATTTCTTACTCATTTCCACCAAAACTACTTTAGTTAGGTCTTTTTCCCTTATCAATTTATCTTTTCTCAACCTCAAAATCTCATTTTTCCATCACACATCAACCAACATAACCACACCATACCATCAACACAATAATACAATCACACAATCATCACACAACACACATATATGTATATATAGATGAAAAGAGCTAAATTAATTCATAATCTTACCTTAAAAATCATTCTCTTCTTCTTCTCCTTCTTCTTCTTTTCTTTACTCTCTCTTTCTTTCTCTTTTTTTTCCTTAGTAAAATTTTAAGAAATGTAGATGAATACTTATCTCTTCATTTACATCCATTTATATATTTTCCTTTTCTTTTTCTTTTATTTTATTACATGAAATTTTGGTAATTTGTTTACCATTTGTTCCTTCACATGGCCGGCCATCCACATGTTATTTATTTATTTTTTTTACTTAGTAAAACTAATAATTATCTTTTAAATATAATTTTGTCCCTTTTTAATCAAAGTTTTACTACACCTTCTATTTTTAGTCTAAAATTATTTTCAATCTAATTTTTAGGGTTCTAGTATCCTAATTAACATTTCTCCTATTAAATTTCCTCAATCAAGATTTAATTAAAAATCTCCGAGTCGGAATCCATCGGTTTCGCGCTTTGCATACCGATTTCACTTAGGTATTTTTTATGCTCATTTCTAATTCAATTTTTATTTTCCATCACTTCTAATATCCTCATATTTATATAAATTATCCAAAAAAATCTAGAAATCCTTTCCGAGATCGGAATTTGCCGATCTTGCACTTAACACCTCAATTTTTCAAACCCGTATCCTTTTTAGGGTTTCAATTCCTAACTTCCTATTTTACTTCTTACACTCTTCATTTCACTTGTTTCCATGTCAAATATAGCTCATTTGATGCTTTTCTAAAATCCTCTACCTTATTTTATACAGGACTCGATTTTCAGACCGATACTCGTTCAGTTTTCTAATTTTCACAACCGTCATCTATACTCCCTCGCTCATACTCCGATTACTTTCCTTCAACCTCAATATTCACAGTGAACTCAGGGTCGGAGTTTTATAATTTGTGTATATTTTCATTTCAAGTTTATGGGTTTTTTGGTTCTATTTTTGCTTTTTTTTTTTTCGGATTTAGATTGAGAAAGCTGAGGAATTGAACCCAATGATGAGATCTTGGGTCCTTTTTGCTTCTGGGTTTTTTGATACTAGAGGAAAGAATTAATTGTGCTGAGCTATATTTGTTAAAGAGATGTGTTTTGGGTTTTAACTTCAAATTTATGAGTAATTTTGTTGTTATAGGTTTATGGCTGTTGATATTGTGCCTTTAAACAAAAGAGGTATGGGGATTTATAGTTTCCTATTGGTTTTGATATTTGTGTTATTAGGGTTTCTTATTATAGTGGATTTACTTGGTTTTGGTTTTTTGCTTTAGTTATATTTGTTGGATGTTGTGAATTTGCATTTATTAGGATTTAGATTTTTTGTTCTGTTTGTGTAGATTTATTGTGCATGAGAAATCGGCAGTGGAGACTTTCAATCTTTGGCTTGATTTTATTGCTTGATCTCAACTTTATCATAGGTATGAGATTAAGCTTAGATTTGGGTTCGCCTGTTGTCAGGCTTATGTTGGTCGAGATGTTTAACTAGATTAATAGTTTTTATAATGTTCTCGATTATGTTATTAATTTTCTAGATTATGTTTTTAAATATGATGGATGTATCACATAGTTTGATTAATACCCAACTTTAAACAGAACTTTGCATTTAGATGATGTAGATGATTTTTAGAGGTTAAGATTTCTTTTCATGGATGTTATACCTCAATTAACCTGTAACTTAGCTTTCAATAGTCCAACTCTTTCAAATCATCATTGGTCCATTAATCATATATATATATATATATATATATATATATATATATATATATATATATATATATATATATAATAAAAGCGCTAACATAGTTTTATAATTAAAATAGGTATTAGCTCAATTAGGTAGTGGTTATTAATTGTATTATTTAATATATTTGTCAATTTAATATTCAAAATTTAAAAGGTAAAGTCAAATAACTATTTGATTTGATATTATCTTTTTTATTTTATGAAAAAAAACTTATTCTTTTTTTTTTATTACAGATTTTTTGATGATATGAGCGAGGAAAACATGAAAACAAGCATATTTTAATTTTCTATTATTATTATTTTTTTTGTCCCAACAGGAGGCCAATTCAGTGGGAACATTGGTCCATATCACAGTAGAGCTATTACCCTAAATGAACCCGTAGAAGCTGCTTCTCCTGTTCAGCCTAAAAGTAATAAGAAAATAACAATTTTTGGTTTACTGTTTGGAATAGGAGCTGCAAATTCAACCCCAAATTTGTGTCCCCTCTCCATTTTTGAGGTTTTTTTTTTTTTTTTTTTTTTAAAAAAAAATTTCTCTTCTCTATTACTGCTGAGTTCAACTTACAGGCACTACAGCTTCAAAACCCTTATGTTCGGTTTTCCCTTATAATTCATGAACTTATTTTTTTAGATTATTTTCTTTTATTGGTTGGTGTTGAATTTATGAACTTCATATTTACAGCAAAAGAAGGCTTATGGTGTTTGTTGGTTATTCAAATATATTTATTGTTCTGGAGTTCTAAAAACAATTACATGTTTTTTTATTTTTTTATTTTTTATAATCTGAATAAAAAAAATAGTGTTGGTCACCTTCATTTTGCTCTTTTTTTTACATGTTCATATACCATCCTTTCATTATCCAATAGCATTTTGTTTGTATAATCAGAATAAACTCAAGTAATTGCTTTGTGTGTTTATAGATGGATCTAAGCTCGCAGGATTCGCATGCTAAACTGTGAATGTTCTTTGCCATCACTCTCCAATGGGGAACACAATGGAAACTGAAAATTGTTCAAAATTTAGCACATTCAATTAAAATTATTTTATGTCAAAAGTTTAGCAGGCGTAGGAATTACATTATGTTGGTTCCGTGCATCAGTGTAGGTTTTGATGTTTTAATATGCAATGTTAAATGGTGTCCCTTTCCATGGTTGAAGTGTAATTTTAAGGCTATGTGATAGAATTGCACAATTAATTGCAGCGGAATCAGATGGTAATATTGGTCTGTTTGTATTCTTTTCTTGCACATACTATTTAAACAAGAAGAACTAAAGTACAGAGACTCTGTAATAGAACAGAGGTCAAAATCAATTTCTTCAAGAGAGGTTACTGGTTTACCAGAAGCATCAAATAGAGCTTCCAAGTACAGATCTAATGAGAAGTCCACTAAATTTTTTGATAATATACAATAAATGAATCAAAATGAAGTGAGTTCGCAGTATCGTGCTAGTGATCTTTCTAGTATGAATTAAAGTAAAAAACCATGCAATGGTTCTGCTACAAACGGATAAAAATTTACCCAAGTAATAATATTTAAAAAAAAAAACTCAGCTAAACTTTTGTTAAATCTTCCATAATTAGTTGCTGTCAAATAAGAACGGAGGGGCAATGATTAATTAGATTTTAGAAAAAATATCAAATTCCATGGCATTTCAATTTTAAGATCAAATTCATTACTATTTCTCAAAAAAATAAAAAATAAAAAATCATTACTTCATTTCAATTAAGCAAACACTCCATCGATACTTGAGGCCAGTTCAAGGCAACTATAGTAAGTTCAACAATTCAACACCCAATTGAAATCTTGAAAAGAAGGTATAATAAGTGGATCCATAATAAGTACAATTCGATTTAACTTTAATTCCAATAACATACCCAAATTTGAATTTCAATAACAAAATCCAACAAATCAACACCCTATACATAATTAACATCATATAATAAAACCAAAAAGAATGTAATATAAACTTTTAGCATGCTTAGCATGTTATTCACAGAAGATTGTTGACTCATACCAGTGTTATTTGAAACAAATGCCTGACCAATATTAATGATTTCAGGGAAGGAATCAAAGACAATGTTTTGCCTTTGCAGAAGATAGCGCCTAATAAAATGAATAAGGTGATAAATAATGCCCCAAGTTTCCAGCAGAAATGATGGTCCGCATTGTACGCTTACCAGAATACCTAAAAGCACATAAATACAAAAAATAATAAACATGAACACAAACTGGTCATAGTCAAATTCGCATTCAAATTTGGTTTTGAAAATCTCGTCAACTTTTCTCATTATCCATAAATAGATAATTCAAGTATTGTTAAAATTCATTAGTAGCAATAACGGGGAAGTAAAGAAAATATCATGAAGGGAGAAAGTAAAGAAAGACTTGAACCAAAGTTGGCACGTGCTAATATTCAATTTCCAAAAGGATTAGCTTTGAAAAAACACAATCCATGATTGATAATACAACATATTGCATACATTCAACTGCAAGTAATACATTCTCACATAAAACTGGTCAATTGGTTCACAAACTAATAGTTTTCTAGAAAAAGATTATCATGATGAAATGTAACTAAAAGACAAGCAAATTTCAAAGAAGAAGATGTTTCTCATATAACTCATATATAATTAGATGCCTCTATTTAATACCCAAAAAAACAAAAAGAAAAAGCAAAAGGTAAAAACAGTTGCAAAGAGAAAAATCCAAATTAGACTATCTAGAACAAAGCTAATACTACTAATTAGATCATTTTTTCTCTTTTAATTTAATCTTATGCACATTGTCATAAGATTATTCAAGTATCCTATGCACATTACCTCTCTGTTACCACATTGCTAATCAAAACAAGAAACAAACCAATACCATTTTATATAAAAACAACCAAAAAGTCAATTCAAAACAACTATACATCCACATATAGTCAATCTCAAATCAACGTCAAAATTTTATCCAATTAAATAAATCGCACAATAATTAAAAACAACAAAATCAATCCCAAACAAATAAATCACAGATAAAAAAACAATTGTTATTATTTGCCAAAAATGTATGCTTGTGATCCGATGATAGACCAGAAAAAAGAAAGCCTTGGCCGGTGATTCCGACGCTAGAACTCCAATGATTAAGTCAGTAATGAAGTTTAGAGTAAAAAAAGGAGATAGAAATTATAGACAAGAGTTTTAGGATTAAATTAAATTGTCCCTAGAATAGTGGAATAATGTGTTTATATGCGTAAAACCTAAAATAAATATTTTAAAATTGATGATGTGGCTTCATGAAAAATTAATTTTAAGGCTATTTTTAAAATCTAAGCTATGACAATTGGCTAGTTTTCACCTTAACACTTCCTTGACTTAGGATTTAGATATATATATAGATTCAAGCTGAAGCATGGAGAAAATTTTGAAATTCTCTATATGCTTTTTATTTTATTTATCTTTTTTTTTAATATATAATTTTTTGAAATTTTTATATAATTTTAAGTATTTAAAAAATAATTAAAAATTAAAAATAAATATTAGGTAATTAATTGGGTATTTAATATGAAAATTTAAGATTTTTTTTTAATTTTTTTCTTTTTTAATATAATAACCGTATTTGAACAAATTAAATGAAAAAAAAAGTAATAATATAAAAAAATAAGTATGATAATATAATACTTTTAATACATTATAATATAATTATTTTCATTATATTCTCCTATATATATATTTTTTCTTTCATTAAATATATTGTGATTGATAATTTGAATTTTTATATTAGTATATAAAGATAAATAAATTGTAGGGGAGACCGACTTAAAAATTTATTACAATAATAATAATAATAATTTATATAAAATATACAATAATTTTACATTTATATATCTTTTTGTTTGGAATAATATTTTGTATATTCTAACATTTTTATGACGCGTGAAAACTAATTAAAAATATTTTTTAATTACAAACCACGTGAAATGCGGATTTACGAACTAGTTGAGATATGAAGTCATGTACAGTGAGTATCATGCCTCAGCAAGTCATAAATATAGGCATGTGTGTGGGATATTTACTTCAACTCAGTGTTTTAAATAATGGTTTCGAAATCTAGAATTAGTTTAAGTCGCTCTAAATCGGACTAAATCATCTGCTGCTATCATGATTTTTTTTCAAACTACTAGTAAATGACTCAAATCAATATAGGATAAAATGTAAATAATATATAATAGAATTTTATTTTTTACTTGAATTCATAAGGAATTTATTTATTTTTATATTTAAATATTTTTTTTGAAGAGAAATAAATAACTTTATTAATTAAGTTGCTAACACATCAAACTAAAGGTGCTCCTGAATTGGAATTGGAGGCTCCATACTTTAGGACTAGCATAAGAACATGAGAGGCGGGCCAAAGAATGCACCGCCTTGTTTGCTTGCCTCCTAACAAAATGTAATGAAACACTATTACATTGAGCCATTAAAATCTTGCAATCTTGAATCAAACAACCAAAATTAGACTTACCACCCTTGTTGCCATGCACGCCATTGACGACAAGCTCAACATCACTTTCTAGAATTAAGTTCCCATAAGCACAAGCTCACAACCATGATAATGCTTGACAGACAACAATAACTTCTACCTCCTTTGCTTAACAGTAACCATGTACAACCTTTGTACAACTTGCAACAAAATCCCCATTATGGTTTCTAACAATTGCACCTTGCAAATTTTCAAAGAATCTAGAAAAAGTGCAATGTCTACATTACACTTGAACTGCCCCACTAGTTTCTGCCAACGCAATCTTCCTGGTGAAGAAAAGCTTACTGTATTAACACCTAACAACCTTCTATGAGCTTCTTTCCATTCTTGATAGAAGATGTTACCTTGCCTAATGATCTGTTCCTCCATCACTAAAAGCCCACGCCAAAGAACTTCATTTCTAAACCCCCAAATACTCCATGACAATACACAAACAACCTCTATCTTCTCTAAACCAATCGAATTTAACAAGTTAAAAAATCGTGAAGTTTCTTGCCACACATCATTACTCCAGCAAAGGTAAAATCCTGCCAAAGAGACAAAGTTGTTGGATTAAAGGAATCTAATAAAAGTAAGGCCGTCGGATCAAAGAGATCCAACAAGGAGTTCTTATTTCGCCAAATAGATGAAGCCATTAGATTAAAGGAATTTGACAAAGTCTGCCAGATCAAAGAGTTCAAGCAAAACAAGTTCGACTGGAATCAAACGGTTCAACTAGGTTAGTATGTGTGTGTTGCGTTCGATTGAAATCAAGCGATTCAGTCAAATGTGTGTGTGTAGGTGAGAAAATTAAGCTGGAGTTGGTTCATACTTTACCTTATTAACAAAATAAGCCAAAGTGGGGGCAAACTGTGAACGCTTAATTTTCAACTCTAGAGTCCGATGATGAGGAACTAGATGGTTCTTCCTGGATTTGATTAACTGATTCTAGGTTTTGGCTTGTTCGGGAGGATTTTTTAGTTTTAATTAAATTTTTTTTGATGGATTCTTAAAATTCACATGATTTTATATTTAGTTGCATAAAATCTTAATTTTAGGGATTTTTAGAAATTTATATTTTGATCCCTAGAAATCTAAAAAATTACATTTTGATCCCCAGAGCAATGGGCCCCTAGTTTTGGGTTGCCACCCAAAGCAAGGGATGCACGGCCCCACATGCGTCTGTGAACTCTCAATTTTGCATCCTTAAGATGCTGCTGCAACTTGACACTTGCTAAATTTCGTGCGCTATGCAGAGCCAGTACGGTGGTCATACTAGCCGGTTAGCGGGTAGGGATCAAGGGGGCAGTGCCCTCGAAAGGTAAACGATTTATTTCTTCCGACACAGACTAATATCACTTTTTCAACCTTGATTGGACTTTCTGTACCAGACGGCATTTTCTCAAAACTGATCTAATTTTTTTCAAAACTGACTGTCAAAATGTCCGATAATTAATTTTGGATCTACCCCTACTGGCCGGTAATTTTTCAGACTTTAGAATACCCCGGAAACTAACCCGGAACCTTGAAAATCTGACCTGAAAATCTCAAAAACTGAACTGGAGAGGGAAAAGGGCCGGAACCCGAGATAGCTCACAGATGTTAGCGAGCCATGCCCGCACGTCTACGGGCTGTCTGCGCGCGTCTGTGAGGCAGTCTCACGCAGACGACGCGCATCATCTAGTGGGTCCGCACTGACGTGCTTGACATGCATCGTATTGACGCATGTCAGACGCGTCAATACGAGGGCTGACGTGTCAGTCCCGGACTTACACATCGTCCAGAAGGCCTTGTCCGTCTGCTAGACGTCTGCGAGATGACCTCGGGGACGTACGTGGTCCTCATGCACGTCCGCGAACGCGTCTCATGGCCCCTCCCTTTTTTGCTGATTTGACCGTTTTGTCCCTCCTTTTATCCACTTTTTAGGCCATTTTGGTCTTTTTTACCCCTCATCTGCTCCTATAAATTCCCCCCCATTTTTCCTTTCAAATCACCCCTAGAGCATTTTGTTGATGGCTATCCATTTGCTCTCTTCTCTCTCTCTCTCTAATTAATTTTCTCACACTCATTTTGAGTCATCATTATAATTAATTAAAATTAATTAATTAAATTCTTTTTAATTAATTAATCTTCAACTCAATTTGATTAATTAATTCTTTTAATTAATTAAAAATTAGGTAATTAAACCACCAAATCATCAAATTAATTTCCTCCGAGTTTAATTTAAATTCATCATCCAAAACCGATAAAATAGAATTTCGGTCCAAAAAATCACTTCGCCTACTCAAAATCCCCCAAAGAGAAGGTAAATCATCTTCTCTAACCAACCTTAAAATCACCCCAAATCAAATCAAATCAATCTGACCAATCCCTAAACCCCTCTACCTCACAGTGGAACGAACTATGTGGGTTTTGATCCCCATTTAGTGGGGTACGTAGGCACACTTGAAATATAAATCTAAGTCTCAAATCCAAATCCCAATCAATCCCCTTTCCCTTTTATTTTAATTTGTGATTTCTTATAAAATTTTAATTACTGCAATTAGTTAATTACTTGCGCTTTACTTTTTTTCATGCATTCATAAATATGTCATGTTCATGCATTATAATCGTCATTAATACTTGTCATCCATGAAAACAATTTTCAAAGTCAAATTAAACTTAAGAGCCAAATCAAGATTATTTAAAATCAAAAATCTAGTCCCCGAACTCAACCTGGTTCAAAAACTAGTGATTTATCCTTGGGTAAATTAATCAAAAATTAATGAATTGGAGTTAAATTGGGTTTTCCCTTAATTTTTTCATTTAAATAAATTAGGGTGGCGACTCCCGAACCCTTTTCAAAACTCAAAATAATTTTCTGAGGCGATAGCTGCTTCCAATCGTGAGCACCGAAACTCATACCTTAACTCCCTTAAAAATCACTCGCCTTTCCTCAAGGCATATTCCCGAGCGAGGGGAGGAGCATTCGGGCGAGACCTCATAGAGTCCCTCATCCTCTGGAAGCCTCTTTTTTAAATTTGTTTTGAATTTTGAAATCGCCAACCACTCATATTCCCAATCCCCAGCAAATTGAGATAGGGGCCAGCTCTGGGAGATTTTCAGGGGTTCAAAATTGATTTTCAAAGTATTTTTTTAACAAAAAAGGAATTAAAAAATAAAAAAATAAAAAAACCAAAAAATAATTTCTCAAGAGTTGGCCAATCATTTTTTTTTTTATTGTAACAAAGAGCCTTAGAAACTACCTCTGCATCTCCCTAGACGTCTAGACCTACAACAAGAATACACAAACACAAACAAATACAAAACCCAATTGAATTAAGTGAATCAATCTAAGAAGGATCAAAGTAAGGTATGAACATATTGCTTTTTGGTGCCTGAGGGTTGAAACCCCTATCATCCCTGTTATTCCCATTGCAATCAAGTCTTAAATGGCCTGAGGGAGCCAAGGGATAGGGAATTTCGAGGGGGATTTTTGATTTATTTGTTTTGTTTTTTAGTTATTTTGCATATTATGTCTATATATATATCATGTAAATGTTTACTTGTTGTTTCTGATCAATATATGTGTAATGACCCAACTTTCGAGCCGCGACGATCCTAGGGCATGGGTAGGCATAAGGCCACCGAAAACCCCGTAGGAACCTTGACTTGCAATCATTCATAACCATATCATGCATTCTATCACATACATGACTTCCCAAGATCTCAACCTGACATTCATTCTAAACCATACTCATCAATAACATGCTTGATTACACTTACATATCATATCATCCATGTCATTGCCTTCAAGGCCAAAAGAATATTCATTCATTACATGTACCTTCAATAAACTTATCATCCTTACATCTACCATGAAACATCTATGAATAGAATCATCATCTATACAAAATAATCAAAATAAGGATTGAGCTTTACATTGATCACCAAAGTTTCGAGGACTGGAGAAGAAAAATGCCTTGGAACTTAACTGATAAACTATAGCTTACCTTAAAAATGGAATCACTAATGAGATAAAGCAGTGAGTAATAATTATACTACCATACTTGTGAGGCTTGGTATTTCAAGGATGGCTCACAAGAAGGATTCATGGTTCATGCGATAACAATAACCAATCGATTTAATTACATCAAACGATTGGGTTTATTAACAAAAAATAACATGTTCAATATCAAGGGATCATGGTTTTCATTCATCATGTTTATATCATGTTTAGCAGAAATAACAATAACTTGAATAGAGGTTCATAAGTCTTAACGTTCCCCATGATAAATGGCATTATGCTCAGAGGCATTACCGAGAACTGAGACACAGAACATATTCTATCATGAATATGGGAGGTAGAGGCTCTTCTTAACGGAGCATATCCTCATCTTTGCACAAGATTGATTAGATCTCATGGCTAGGACACTATAGCCCTTCCTAGCCAAGGCATGGATACTTTACTCTATCCACCGGAGTACATTATGCATAATGCCTAATGTTTTTCCCCACATCAGAATTGGGGTTTTCTGCTTTAGGGTCATGGTCATGTAATTTATACAAAGGATAATCATGAATTATGGGTCATAATCATGCATAGGTTCTTAAGAGATTCATATCATGTCATACAATAAGCATGGTCTTGGTTCAATCATGGTTTATGAATACAATGAAGTTAATATCACAAAAATGATATTTATACATAAAGAATAAACATTTGGTAGTTCATGAAGGAATTAGGCAATTATGCCTCATGGTTCAAAACACAATCATAATAGTATAAGTATCACTCACCTTAATTCCTTAGCTCTAAAATAATCTTGAATCAATCCCTAGAGCAAACAAACGTGATGGTCACATCTTCCATCATCCTCATTACTTCTATCTCTTTGAGTATCTATAGAAAATCCCATATAGAAATATCAATAATTAATCATG
>CATKHJ010291577.1:0-16687 GCA_949750685.1 Vernicia montana | reverse complement strand
AGACTCTGAGGGAGCATCAGTTGTATGCCAAATTATCGAAGTGTGAGTTCTGGCTTGATCACGTTTGCTTCTTAGGACATGTGGTTAGCAAAAATGGCATTCAAGTGGATCCTAAGAAGATTGAGGCAGTGTTGAATTGGCCTAGAACCGCGAATGTGTCAGAAGTTCGTAGTTTCCTTGGTTTGGCAAGTTATTATAGGAGATTTGTTAAGGATTTCTCCAAGATAGCTTCGCCATTAACCAAGTTAACTAGGAAGAAGGTGAAAATCCAGTGGGATGATGATTGTGAAGAGAGTTTTCAGAAACTCAAAACATGCCTCACCACAGCTTCAGTACTTGCATTACCGGAAGGATCAGGTGGATTTGCAATTTACTGTGATGCTTCAAGAGTAGGACTTGGATGTGTTCTTATGCAGCTTGGGAAGGTGATTGCATATGCTTCCAGGCAGTTGAAGAAGCATGAGGTGAACTACCCTACGCATGATCTAGAGATGGCCGCAGTTATCTTTGCTCTTAAGTTATGGAGACATTATCTGTATGGTGAGAAGTGTGAGATATACACCGATCACAAGAGTCTTCAGTATATCTTGCAGCAGAGGGACTTGAATCTAAGACAGAGAAGATAGGTAGAACTACTTAAGGATTATGATTGTCAGATTCTTTATCATCCGGGTAAAACTAATGTGGTAGTGGATGCCTTGAGTAGGGAATCTATGGGGAGTTTAGCCTATATTGCAGTGGGGAAGAGACCTTTAGTCAAAGAGTTGAAAGAGTTATTCAACAAGGGGTTGCAGTTTGAGGTTTTCGAATCTTAAGTTTTGATTGCTCACTTTCAAGTGAAACCTAAGTTGATAGATGAGATTAAAGCATCACGAGATGAAGATCCTTCATTGGTTAAGCTGAAGAGAGAGGTACTAGTGGGTCAAGCAGCAGAGTTTGAGTTGAGAGATGATATATTGATGTATGGGAAGAAAATATGTGTACCAAATGTGAATGGTCTTAGAGAGAAGATCATGAAAGAGATCCACCAAGCACCTTACAGTGTTCATTCAGGCGCAACCAAGATGTATCATAATTTGAAAGATTACTATTGGTGGTCTGGTATGAAGAAGGATGTGGTTAAGTTTTTGTCTTCTTGCTTGACATGCTAGCAAGTCAAGTTTGAACACCAAAAGCCATTCGGCCTATTGCAAGAGATCAAGTTGCCCGAGTGGAAATGGGAACGCATTACAATGGATTTTGTGGTTGGGTTGCCAAGGGCTTTAAGGGGATATGACTCTATATGGGTGATAGTTGACAGATTAACTAAGTCAGCTCATTTCCTAGAAGTCAAGACAACCTACACAGTAGCCCAATATGTCCAGTTGTGTTTGAACAAGATTGTGAGCCTTCATGGGGTACTAATATCTATCATTTCAGATAGAGGTACTCAATTCACATCTAGATTCTAACACAAATTAGAAGAGACTTTAGGTACTCAATTGGACTTCAATACGGCTTTTCATCCACAGACCGATGGGCAATCATAGATGACCATACAGACCCTAGAAGATATGCTCAGAATGTGTGTGCTAGACTTTGGTGGGAATTGGGATAAGTACTTGCCATTGATAGAGTTTACGTATAATAACAGTTACCACTCCACCATTGGTATGGCACCTTATGAGGCATTGTATGGTAGGAAGTGTAGATCGTCGGTTTGTTGGATGGAAGTAGGAGACAAGTACATCGAAGGGCCAGAATTGATCAAAGAGACTTTTGAGAAAGTTCCCCTGATTCGAGAGAGATTGAAGATTGCCTTCAGTAGGCAGCAGAGCTATGCGGATCTAAAGAGAAAAGATGTTTAATTTTTAATAGGAGACCATGTATTTCTTAAAGTCTCTCCTATGAAAGGTGTGATGAGATTTGGCAAGAAAGGCAAGCTGTCACCAAGGTATGTAGGACCATTTAAGGTGTTGGAAAGAGTTGGCAATGTCTCCTATAGACTAGCTCTTCTACCGAGTTTGGGACACGTACATCCCACATTTCATGTATCTATGTTGAGAAGGTATATGCCAGATCCATCGCATATACTACGACCACAAGCTATAGAGGTAGATGAGAATCTGGCTTATGAGGAGGTGCCTATTGAAATCATTGATCGCCAAATGAAAAAGTTGAGGAACAAAGAGATAACAATGGTAAAAGTGCAATGGAAGAATCATGATGTAGGAGAGTGCACATGGGAAAATGAACAAGAGATGTTGCACAAGTACCCATATTTGTATCATGAATAATGCTAGTGAACTATATGTAATTGTAAAATTCGGGGACAAATTTTTAATAAGGAGCGGAGAATGTAATACCCCAAGTTCATGTGTACTTTTGTTTTATCATATGAATGAGCTACTAGATGAGTATCTAGTATTTTTATGAGCAATGAAGTTGTGTTCATGAGTATTATGAGTTGAATGTATGTGCTAAGTGATGTTTGAGTGAGTTGAAAGTTGAAATTTGGAGAATTGAAGGTTGAATGGTTAAGTGGAGCTGCAGGGCTTAAGTCGTGCCCGCTGTAAGGAAGTCGCGATCGCGAAGCCAGACGTGAACCTCTCTGCTTGATTTTGGATTAAAAGCTTTAAGGGAATGACGACCGCGATATGTTGTAGCGACTGCGACCTAGTAAGTGCACAGTCACGTGAACAGTACCAAGTTGCGACTGCTACACCCATATAGCGACCGCATTATGGGAATAGCGACCGCTATAGTCATGTAGCAACCGCAATTCGCACTAGGGCAGAATTTGGAAATCGACTTTAAATAGAAAGTTAGAGCCCCATTTCATTTTCACCCGAGATTTCAGAGCTCCAAACCCCATTTTCTCTCAAGAATCACTCATCCACTCACATTTAATGCTTAGAGGCTTCATTAATTGCATCAACCAAAGGATCTAGAGTTGTAAGGACTCAACCTTTCTTCCATTGTTGAAACATTCCTTGAAGAGGTGAGTTAGGATTTTGGATTTCTTTTGTATTCTTCTTCTCCATTGTTATATTTCATGTTTGGGGAGGGGAAATAGAGTTAGAAAGCATGAGTTTAACATGAATATGGTGATTTTAAAAGCATGGGTTATGTGAATTGATAATTTATATGTGTTATGTGCTTAGTTCCTCTTAGAAGTCATATTGGAGATCATGAGGATCATGAGGATTTGATGTGATCGAGGGCTTCCATTGAGTATAAAGCATTCTTTTGTTTAAGGTGAGTATAAAATATACTACTATTCTTGTATTTGATTCCTTAAGGCATAAAGCCTATATTCTTGTATGAGCCACCATGAGAAAATATGAGAATTGTTTGTTGAACCAAATGTTTCATTAAACTCTACAAGTTCTTAATTAGCCATTTGCTAATTATTATTTTTAAAAGAACCATATATATATTGATATATGCCTATGAGTATGAGAATCAATTGAATCACATGAGCTATTTATCTATGAGAATCTAAATTATTCTATCTATATGTGATAATCTTAATGGTATAGAAATCCCCTACTAATGTGGATTAACCATTAGATTTTGTGCATATTGTAACCCGATGGATAGGGTATAATATCCTACTCTTATCTAGGAAGGGTAAATTATCCTAGACGTGAAATCTGATCCATTTAATGTATTACGAGGAAGAGTATGTTAATTATACCTCTACTCTTATTACAAGGAAGAGTATGCCTAACCGGCGTCTACTCGTTATTACGAGGGGAATATGCTAATAAAGCGCCTCTATTCCTAATATGTTACGAGTTGATTTTTATATCCATCTACTTATGAGTTATGATTTATTTCATGAGCTATATACATTTTTATTCTTGTATATTACGAGTATTGATTCTTACGAGATATATGAGCCTCATTTGCTATATTGTAAATCATTTGACAAGTATGAGCCTACCATTCTTGTGAGCTAGCCTTGAATTACCTAGCCTCATAAGTATGGTAGTATATTCTTTACTCACTGCTTTATCTCATTAGTGATTCCATTTTTCCAGGAGATTAGAAGTTCATCGATTCAGTTCTTCAGGCATCCTTCTCCCTAAAGAACCAAGTGGATTAATATAATTTCTCCATTGATTTATATGGTAATTGAAGTTTATTTTAGATGCTCCATGTGTGTAGAAGGAGAGTTATTCTTTTAGCCTTCATGGCAATTATGAATGATATATATATATATATATATATATATATATATATATGGGAAATATGAATTTATGAGATTATGAGTAAGTGTATGTATGAGCATGTGTTATGATGAGATAAATGTGTATGTATGAATGAGTTCAAGTTCTGATCTTGGGATGAGTTATTTTAATTGCTATGATGCCATGTGGATTATATATATAGAAGGGTTCTACGAGTTTTCGGTGGCCTTATGCCCACCCATGCCCTAGGACCGTCACAGTTGCTAAGTTGAGCTGTGACAAAGCTCATCATGCAAATTATAATATACATCTAAGAATGATAAAGATGTATTATGATATAAAGAGCACTTATTGTAGGAATGACAATAGGGCGGGTTTTGAAATTTTCATCTTGGCCCCATGAATGATCGAGGCAATGACGGAGTGGGGTAAACAATTCTCGAGGAAGGTGCGATGTGGGGACGTGGATCCCCATTTGTATTTTTATAATTTTATTAATGTTAAAACTTCATAATTTATATATTTTGACAAATTATTATACATATTTGTGTTAAATTTTATATATTATTAACTAATATTTAAAAAATAATAATAAAATTGAATACTCGATAATATAATTTTAAAGAAAACTAATAATTTATTATATATATGTAATATGCAATTATAATAAAAAAAAAATACATATATATTAATTTTATGGAATCGAGGTGGGAAGACTCAATCCTATCCTCGCCCCATTGCCTTAGATGGGGTGGAGATTCCCCGTCGGATTTGGGGCAGGGACGAGTTCCCTGTTCGGGCGAATCAAGTTTTTCCATCTCTAACCTACTGGTGGAATGGGATGAAAAAGGACATAGTCGAGTTTGTAGCGAAGTGCTTAATATGTCAACAAGTAAAATTCAAACACTAAAAGCCTTCTGGACTGCTTCAGTAATTACCGTTGCCATAATGAAAATGAGAATGAGTCACTATGGACTTTGTAGTTGGTCTACCAAGGACATCGAGAAGGCATGACTCGATATGCGTAATAGTGGAAAAGTTGACCAAGTCAGGCCACTTCTTGCCAGTTAAGACTATTTATTCAGCTTCGCAGTATGCACAACTATACCTTGATGAAATAGTAAGACTTCATGGTATTCCAACTTCAATTATTTCAGATCAAATGACTCAGTTTATATGAAGGTTCTAGCAGAAATTGCAAGAATCTTTAGGCACTCTATTAGATTTCAATATGGCTTTCCACCTCAAACTGATGGCTAATCAAAAAGAACTGTCCATGCATTTGAAGATATGTTGAGAATGTGTATCTTAGATTTTGGAGGGAATTGGGATAAGTATCTACCCCTGATTGAGTTCACCTACAATAATAGTTACCACTACACTATTAAGATGGCACCTTACGAGGTATTATATTGAAGAAAATGTAGATCTCCTATCTGTTGGGAAGAAGTAGGAGAAAAGTTTATTGAAGGGACTAATTTGATTCAATATACAGTGGAGAAAGTACCTATAATCAATGAGCGATTGAAGATAACCTTTAGTCACCATAAGAGTTATGCCAACCCGAAGCGAAGAGATCTTCAGTTTGCTATTGTTGATCATGTATTCTTGAAGATCTTACTAATAAAAGGTGTTATGAGGTTTGGCAAAAAAGGCAAGCTATCTCCAAGGTACATTGGTCCATTATCCTAGATTGCGTTAGAGACGTTTCTTATTGATTTACTTTACCTTCTAGTTTGAACAATGTACATCCAGTATTTCATGTCTCTATACTTCGTAAATATGTTTCAAATCCTTCTCACGTACTGCAAAGCCAACTAGTAGAATTGAAGTAAGATATGTTCTACGAAGAAATCCCAGTTGCTATTATGGATAAGTTGGTTCGAAAGTTGAGGAATAAAAAGGTTCCAATATTGAAGGTACTTTGGCAAAACCAAACAATGGAAGAGTGCACATAAGAAACCGAGCAAATCATGTAAGCCAAGTATCCTCACCTATTTCATTCATAAATTATTTTGAAATTCGAGGGCGAATTTCTTTTAAGGATGGGAAAATGTAGTACCCTGAACCCTGATACTTGTAATGGATTCAATTCAATAAATGAATAATATTAATATTCTAAGTATTTATTAAGATGAGTTTAATTGAATATTGTTTATAAGGGTTTGTTTGTCGAGAATGAACTTTGACGACGAGGAGAAACCCTATGTTAAGAAAGAATCTTGATATCGAGGATGAGTGCGGTATAAGAAAAGCGAAGAGCTTTGATGACGAGGACGGAGATGAATTTGAAATAGGGAAGAACAAAGCAAACTGAGTGGCTCGATGTTTAGTGAGTTATATCAGTAAATAAGTTTAAGACTATGAGTAGTATGGAATTGCTTAACGTATATGGGAAGCTACTTTCTTTTAAATAGTGTTTTTTAAATATATGGCCAAGAATGCAAGTTATCTATCCATGTATGATATTGCATAAATGTGTGGTTAGGGATATAAGTTACCTGCCACTGACCAGTTTGTCAGCCACTACCATTAATACTTCATTATTTTCCCTATAAAGGCATCTAGATCTACCAACCCTTGATATTTTTCTTTTAGTTTTAAATTATTATACTTCTTCAAGGAAATCAAAGAACTCTTAAAGAAATATTTGGTCTAATTGATCCTTCTTCCTCTACCTTCTCTTAAAAAGTCAATATAAAACTGGAATAAATTGTGTTATAGTTGAGCCAAAGATTGATAAATATCAAGATTTTAAAGGTAATTTAAGCTTATGTGCAGGAGATTACTTTGAGGTAAGTTATGCAATGTATATATATATATATATATATATATATATATATATATATATATATATATATATATGTATGTGTGTGTGTGTGTGTGTGTGTGTGTGTGTGTGTGTGTGTGTGTGTGTGTGTGTGCGTGTGTGTGTGTGTGTGTGAATGCATGATGGAACCACCTTGATATGTTCTACTAAATTTTCATTTGATTTAAAATATTTTGTAACTATTATTATTATTCCATTGTTGCTACTGCTATTTAAATGTTTCATAACTAAAAGTTTTTTTTTTTTTATTGAAAGTGGTAAGCCACAAAAATGCTAATTAATGCTTTGTAGTTAATAATGATGTCATGGGGCTAACCTTTTGTTATAATGATAATTCTACCGAGCCAATACCTAGCCTTGACCACGGCATAACAAAACGCCTTGACTAATTGGGAAAAATCCATTAGACTGTGTACACCGGTGACTTAACTGATGGAGTCGAATACGTCAATGTCCTACCTAGAGAGGGCCATTTGTCTTAGGCGTATGCAAGACCAAACATATGTACAAGGAGAAGTTATTACCCTGATAGTTACGGAGGTTTTATGGGGACGATGGCGTAGTCCCACCCATTTGCTCTAATGGATATGTATGTTGTTATGTTGTGACAGATTAATGATTTTTCTTGTACCCTATTATGCTAATGTATATATATATCCTTATATTCATAAATGACCATTTATTTAGTTACCCCAATTGCCTTGCATTCTTATAATTTACTGAGTTAACAGCTCACCTTTACTCGTCTGTGGTTTCAGGAATATGAGTGGAAGAGGATCGAAATCAAGAGATTTGAGCTTCGTGATTTTTCTCCCTCGAAGCTACCAATTTGTAAATTTCTAGACTGTAGTTGTAATATATAAATTAAATAGTTCTAATTAAATTTCTAGTGGTTCCGTAGAATGACGAGGTGATGTATGAACTTTTTGTTATGAAAGGCATGAAAATGATTGGTTCCTCGTTTATATATATAATTGTTATGATGGATGATTATTATAAATTTGATACCTTTATTGTTAGCATAGGGTTTTATGGGTGTTTAGAGGATTTAAACCTATCCATGTCTTAGAACTGTCACACCATTGAAATTTTTGGGGTGTGACAGTTCAGGAGGTTGTTCTTACTTTGTATTAATTTGTTTAGCATTGCTATATAATTTCATTCACATTTTATTTATCAAAAATATTTTTATACAAGATAATAACAAAGTATGCATCCAAATAATCAATCTATAATCAATAAATCAATACAACGTCCATATTTAATCAATCTCAATCAAATAAAAAGGTTCTGCCTCCGTGGCAACCCAAAAAACAAAATAAAAATCATAAAGGAAAGAAGAAATGAGATTTAAACCAAAAAACATAAGTAAAGGAAGGAAAAGAGGGGAAATATACTTTGAAAATAAGGCAAACTGCCTTTGGAGGGATTGAAATTAGTTTTGGAAGTCTATTGGACTAGGGGAAAGTTGTTGGACCAAAAACATAACATAAAAGATGAGGAAAATTTTGGCTTCAAGCTGTTTGGGACCCAATGTCTAGCCTTGGGGAGCTCACTTCTAGGCCGTTTGCTAAGGAATAGCTCTCTGATTCCAGTTTTCTGCAATTTTGTGATTCTTCTTGAAAAGTAGACCAAAATACCTTCAATTCTCAGTATTTTTCATTAAATCAAACATAAATACAGTGACGAATTAAACAAAAATAATAAACAGACAAATCATACTCAAAAACAAACAAAACATATCAAATTACAAACATGTGCTATAAATGAACTTTCTTGATCTTAAACTTTAAAAGATGCAATTTAACATAGTTATTTATATGGAAATCATATAATCAATATCAAAACATGTTTTTAATCATAAAAACATTATTAAAACTAAGAATCAAGTTAAGAACAATAATTTTCCATTAAAAGGCCATTTTAAGAAGAAAATAAAGGTTTTCATGCCATAAACTCAAACATGATCATAAATAGATGAGAAATCATACAAACATGAATAAAATATCATTATAAACATGAATAAATAATAAAAATATAAAATCAAACTTTTAAAATGAAAAGAGCCATATTAATCGATATGAGCTCGGTCTAGGATAAACATAGTAAAATCACATATTTATGACATTAAGAACATAAGAAGAAGATGAATACGATTAAATATGTATGTAAAATATGAATTTGATCCAAATTGGACCCTTCAAGGTATGCACCTTTGATTTGATGAATTTCAAAGCGAGAGCTATTAGAATAAAACTTAATTGATTTTAACCCAAATAATATAAAACATAAAAATCAATCTCTTTTAGTTATACAACTAAAAGTTATTAATTTTTTCAAAGGTGTTTGTTTCCCAATCCCAAGATTATTTTTATTTTTCTCTAGTCGATCTCTTTTTTTCTTCCAAGGTTTGCTCCTCTAAAAATCGCCTCCAATTGTCGTCCAACTAAATTCCCTTTTTCTGTTATTAAAACCATCTATTTATAGGCTTTTCAACTAAATGGGAAGATGGAAACCCTAATTCTAAAGTTTTCTCTTTAAGATTTATCGAAAGAAGATCTATTAATTATTTTTTCCTCTTTGGAAAGATTCTCTTGAGATTTTTTCCTAAATAGCCAAATAATAAACTAGAAAATGAATTAAAAAGGCTGAAGTGGGTCTGTCCTAGAGAAAATGGGCCTAAAAACAAAATAAAAGCACAAAATTGGACCTAGAGAGCCATTTGGGGCCCAAAGGCTCATCTAGGAGCCGTTTGGCTCCTAAAGCCTAGCTTAGGTTGAATTTTTAATCTTTTATGGTATTTTCTGTAATTTGGGAGGTCCTCCAGATTTGTCTAGGTCTTGTTTTCCTATTTCTCATAGTTTTCACTTTTTTTTTATATATATTTAAATTAATTTCAACAAGTTTTATTGAGCAATTCTTCGCTAAGCAATCCACTTCCGGATAGCTATCATCATCGAGGTTTAAGAAGATCAAAATTTAATGCTTAAACCATTTTATTTTTTCCTTTCAAATCCATCTACGTACAAGAACATCATCATCATCATGAGGTACATTCTTTATCTTTATTTTATTGTATCTTTATCATGACGATGATATCGTTCTTATACATAGATGGACTTGAAAAAAAAAAGTGGTTGCTGTGTTTTTCACGCTGAATGAAGTAGAGGAAGTAAAGTGTCTTTAGGGCACACAGCTAAAAAGTGTACCTCATGATGATGATATCATTCTTATTAGGACTAAGCACGGGTCAGTCCAAGTTGGTACTGTAAAAAGTCCTGAACCAAACTGAAAAATCTGTTCTTTAAAAATTTGAGAACGAGAATTGTACCAAAGGTCTTGAAGTACCGTATTATATCGAAGCAAATGTTAGGTTTAGAACAATTCGGATATTTGGCTCTTTCAGTACGGTATTGTTCAATTCGGTACAATTCGATTCTTCAGTTAAAAACAAATAAAGTGTTTCCTTAAAAATTGAAAAATAGAAATGAAAAGATTACTCATCAAAATCATATCATTTACATGCATACACTACAAGAAAGTTGAAATTTAGAGACTAAAATTTAGCAACTACCTCTACTTAGTTGCTAATTTGTGACTACATAACGACAATTTAGTGACCACCAGTAAAAATATTGAATTAGCGACTACACAATTTCTATAAATTAGTGCCACAAATTAGTGCCGAATTTAGCGACTAAGAGTAGTCGTTATTTGGCGACTAAAAGTTAAGTAGTCACAAAATGACAAATGTATTTTGGCGCATCAATAATTTAGTGACTAAAACTTGTAGTCGTTAATTTTAGCGACTAGCGGATGTAGTCACTAAATTATTAAATTTTAGCTGGATACAAATGATAGCGAATAAACTATTGTTAGTCGTTAATTAGTGGCTAACAATAGTTTAGACACTAATTAACTCATTTCCAAAACTACGTCGGTTTGAGTGTAGATTTTACTTCTCCTTTGAACCTAGGTATAAAAGCATATCTAACTCATTTTCATTTTAGTTTTTAGGTTTAGAAAAAGAGAGAGAGAGAGGGTAGAGCGGCATCGGGTAGAGGTGAGGGAAGGAAGTTATGCTGGCGCTTGAGCTCGACGGTGAAAGGGGAAGCGGCTTATGGAGGAGGTCGATTCAGAAGCTAAGTTTTCTATCATCTTCTCGTTTTATTTTTGCTTGTTTTTATTATTTGTATATTATTATTTTCTTTTTTTTTTATTCCTTTTTAGTTTCTCTTTTCACTTCGGTTTTGTGATTCATGGCTTGAAATCTTCGTTGTTGTGGTTTATTTCTTAATTAGCTTGAGTTATTACTTAGGTCTGTATTTTCTTTTTTGCTTCTTGGTAATCTATTGTTTAATGAGTGATTTGTGGCTCTGAATATTGTGTTGGCTGCGATTTTGAAGAAACTTGGTGTTAATGGCTTCTATGGTGGCTGGAAGGTGTTGGATTGGTGTCTTTGACTAGGTCTAGCGGCTTGATCCAGATGGGTTAGTCCAGGTCGATGCTGGATCTACCGATTTTGTGATTCTTTTTGTTCTTGAAAATCTTCAGTTTAATTTTCTAAATTTTATGTTTAATTTCTTAGATTTTTTTTTATTTAATTCTAAACTTCTTGTGTGTTTAAGAGATGGAAAGGCTCTTTGGAAATCAAACGATGCACATGAAAAGTTACATATCGATGGTTTTGCAAGGAAGAAGATGGCTCGAATGAAAGGATTTTGTAATTTTTGGATCTTTATGTAATTTATTAGGGACTTGTCTGTAACTATATTTCTTATTTAGAGATCAAAGTATAATTTATTAGCTAGTTGGGCTTGTAACTATATTTCTTATTTCTTATTTATCTTTCTCATTTGCCTCTAACCCTCCATCACAGTAGGATCAACACATTGCATCTTAGGGTGGGCGTATTTACGTACATTATATTTGTATATATTTTCTTTTTTAATTGTACATTTGAATATTTATTATATTTTTGAATTTATTTATTAAATATATTTTTTCATTTATTTATAAATTTTTTTCGTGCCCAGTATTATCATTTATGTAAGCGTTCAAACAAAAAATAAATATAAAAAATATAGCGACTATAACTGTAGTCGTTAGATAGTCGTAATAACAGTCATATACTTAGCGTCTGGCAAGTAGTTTAGCGACTCAATTTTTCTTATTAGCAACTAATATATGTAGTCGGTAACTAGCGACTAAAAAATATTGTAGTCATTAATCAGCGACTAATTAGTCGCTAAAGAAAATTTAGTTACTATGAAAATAAAGACTGCGGTTTTTAGTCGCAAAGTAGTCGCTATTTTATTTAGTGACTAAATTTAATGGATTAGTGCCTAATTTTCTTAGTCGCTAATATTGATTTTTCTTGTAGTGATATTTATATTATATATTGCCATATACAAATCAGGGTCAGAAGGAAAACAAACCCTCAAAGATTTGAAACTCAGTTCAATCTTAAGATCAAACATGATAAACTTAATTTAGAAACAAAAATTTTAAAAAAAAGATTAATTAGGACAAAAATAATAATAAAAAAAGAAACCATTTATCTGACTTCAAATCTGCCGTTTGATAAGGTTATTATAAAGATTAGGATAATTATCAAGTTATTTATGTAAACTAGGATTTGTTGTATAGAACTTATTTGTAAGCAATTCAGTTATCAATTGATGTATATATACAGTATACTGTATCTGATAAAGAAATACAATCAATAGCAAACATTTACATGGTATCAGAACATTTCCTTTTCTCTACAATAATCGTTTATCATCAAAATGTCCACCACTTCTGCTACTACCTCTGCTTTTTCTACTGTACTTACTTCCTCTCATTTGCCATCACCAAATCTAGCACACCAGATATCTATTAAACTTAATGCTACCAATTATCTTCTCTGGAAAACCCAGATGATTCCTTTACTGACCGGTTATAACCTTGTCTATCATGTTGACGGATCTCAGCCCGTACCATCCAAAAGATTGGATAATGGTACTACTAATCCTGCTTATTTATCTTGGTTTCGTGAGGATCAAATTGTTTTGAGCTGGGTGGTGACATCGCTTTCTGAATCTCTCTTGCCTCAAGTTGTTGGTGTGACCACAGCCTGAGAGGCGTGGCTCAAACTGGCTACTATTTATTCATCTGGTTCTCGTACTCAGATTCGTCATCTAAAGGGAAAATTGCATCGTCTTGATCAAGGGAATTAGTCTATTCCCATTTACATGGATCGTGCAAAGCAAATTGTCGATCAACTAGCTGCTTTACAAAGTCTAGTTAATGAAGATGATCTTGTTGGAGCCATCACAGATGGTCTTGGACCTCAATATCGTCTGTTTGTTCGGTCATTAGAAGCCACCTAGCAACGTATTTCTTATGATGATTTATATGGTTTATTGTTCAGTGAGGAGCAACAATTGTTGCTTGATTCTACTGTCTCTGATCGGTTTTCACCGAATGCCCACTACTCTTCTACTCGACCACACTAGCAAACACAACAACAATATGGAGGCCGTGGTGGTAGAGGCAACTATCGCGGTGGTCGGACTAATTCAGGGAGAGGGTCTAGTGGTCGAAATTCTCAATTTTCTATGGGGCTTTCTTCTACTGCTTTGGGTACTGTTTCTGGTAATTCTTTTTCTTCTGCTATTCAATGTTACAACTGCCAAGGTTTTGGTCATATTGCCAAAACCTGTTCCAGTCAAAAACCAACTCACTCAAATTGGACTACTCCATCCAAACCCACTTCTCATCTTGCCTCTACTGGACCTGTTGATACTCAAAATTGGGTTGTGGACTCAGGAGCTAACCATCATCTGACTGCAAACTTGGAAAATCTAACTTTAAGCAATGATTATCATGGCACAGATTCGGTCACTATTGGTAATGGTAAGTCTCTGTCAATTTCCAAAGTTGGTTCTACTACTGCTTTACTCAAATCTAATAAGGTTCACCTTATAATATTCTATATGTTCCTGACTCTTGTGAGAATTTATTATTTGTCAATGCTTTTACAAGATCTAATTCTGTTTCTGTTGAATTCTTTCCTAATTATTTTTGTAAAGGATATCCTCACGAAGCTGGTGCTTTACTGCAGCTAGAATAAAGGAGGTCTTTACACCATGCTTCTAAAACTTTCCAGACACCAATCATTGTCTCTTGTTTGTGCTTTTTTGCCTCCATTGACTACTTGGCTTGCATGTCTTGGTCATGCTCATTTACGTTCTGCTTTAAATAATAGTCAAATTAAGTTTATTAATAATGATATTTCTTCTTTATGTTTAGCATGTAATGTGAGTATAGCTCACAAACTTCCTTTTCCTGATTCACAATTTAAGGCTACCAGGCCACTTGAGTTAATTTGTTCTTATGTTTGGGGTCCATCTCCAGTTGCTTTTATTGATGATTTTCGTTATTATGTGTTATTTTTTTCATCATTTTAGTAAATATTGTTGGATATATTTTGTCAAGCAAAAGTCTGAGGTGCTAAATGTTTTTGTTAAATTTCGTCGTGTGGTTGAAAACTTTTTTGAAACAACTATAAATAGATTGTCAGCATCTTTTGGCTCTCGTCCTAATTATCATGAGTTTTGTATATTTGGTTGTTTATGTTATCCTTGGTTGAACCCATATACTAAGAATAAGCTTGAAGTGCGTTCTAAACCTTGTGTTTTTTTGGGTTATAGTAAAATTCACAAGGGCTACAAATGTCTTGATCCATGTGCTAATAGACTGTATATCTCACGCCATGTTGTCTTTGATGAACAGGTATTTCCTTTTGCAGTTGGCATTAATGGTTTCTCTAGTGTTTCTAAATCTCCACCTATTTCGCATACTCCCTTATTTTTGCCATCTGACAACCCCATTGAATAGCAGCGAAAAAGGAATACTGTCAAATATGTCGAATCATGAGCACTGTTTTTCATCTCCTGCACCATGCCATGTATCCTCTTTGCATACTAATGAAACACCTATTTGGCAAGCTAATGAGCATTCTATTCCAGTAGGTCATTCCACCAGCCCCACTAGTCCACAAAATTTGATCGCCATTCAACCCGAAGCCCCCACCCATGTCTCAAATCAATTCGAACCCCCACAACAGACTCGTATGGTGACTCGCTCACAAACAAATTCCTTAAAACCAAAAAGAATTTTTGATCTTCTGGCAGTAGCCCCTTCAATGCCTACATGTTACACTAAAGCCATTAAGGAGACTCATTGGCGCCAAGAAATGAAGGAAGAGTATAATGCTCTTATTCACAATGGCACTTGGGAATTAGTGCCTTTTCAGCCTAATTGCAATATTATAGGTTGTAAATGGGTGTTTCGAATAAAACAGAAACAAGATGGCTCCATAGATCGATACAAGGCACGTTTAGTAGCTAAGGGATATCATCAATGACCAGGAATTGATTTTTTTGAGACCTTCTCTCTTGTGGTCAAACCTGCTACTATACGCTTAGTGTTGCAATTACCTCTGGTTGGCATGTGCGTTAATTAGACATTTCCAATGCCTTTGTCTATGGAACACTTGATGAAGCAGTGTATATGACTCAACCCCCTGGCTTTATAGACCATGATAAGCCCAATCATATTTGTCAGCTAAAGCGTTCTCTTTACGGACTAAAGCAGGCCCCTCGTTAGTGGTACAATTGTCTAACTAATGTGATGATTAAATATGGATTTCAAAAATCAAATGCAGATGCCTCATTGTGAATCCTTAATTTTGCACCTTCCAGTATGCATTTGAACCTTATAAGCACCTAGGCTCGGTAAACAAACCTCCGAAAGTCAAATCACTAAAGATCGCCAAAAGCCCAAAAATTGAGAATCTGAGCCTCGGGACTCGAGACCTACCCATTTGGACTCTAAACCATACTCATATCATCTGGGATTGAATAACGAGCATAACGCAATTGGAATCATGTAAAACAGACATGAAACGAGCGAGAATGGGTCAAAACAGTAAAATCAGGCGTCGAGTGACCGCATAGGCCACTTTTGTGACCGCACAAAGGCTGTATGGTTCCGCACAGCCCATATGCGGTTCCAAACTTTCCTTGTGCGGTCATGGGCCCTTCTATGCGGTCCCAAAAGCTTCGTGTGCGCTTTTGAGCATCAGAATGTCAAATCCCACATCGAAACTTCATGGTTTTTACCTCTAACCTTCTCCCTATATAAACTACCCCCCCAAACTCACTTGTACACACTCACCTCTTGCTAAATCAAATCAATTGATCAAAAGCAAGCAATTTTTTTTAGGGCTTGGTTCGAAAGAACTGCCTTTCTAGTTTAAAGTTTCTTTTGATTTTGGGTGGTCGTTTCGAGGTTCCTCCCCTCAAATTAGTTCGAAGGAGTCCCACCAACGCTATCCTAGTAGCCGTTCGAAGGCTGTTGTTCTTCCAAGTCGAGAAGGTGGAATTGCGATCCGAGGCTAGTCCGCCGCCGACCGAGACAAGTCTCCTCCATCCTAAGGTATTTATCTTCTTTCCTTTCCTTTTATTTATTTTAGAATTTTGTTTTGTTTCCTTGGTTGTTTTGTTTGCTTTTGGTTAGTTTAGTTTCCATTATATTGCCTATATCTATTTTATTTCTCCCTTTACTTTGCATGTTCCCTTTTCTTTTATCCCCTTTCTTTAGTTAGTTCTTTTATTTTAGCTTAGTTATTGCT
>CATKHJ010291573.1:0-15318 GCA_949750685.1 Vernicia montana | reverse complement strand
TTATGAATTGTCATCAATATCTGTTATCTATGAAATCATTTTTTAAAAGTCAAATTAAATTTAAGTACCAATTCGAGATTATTTAAAACCAAAAACTTAATCCCCAAGCCTAAATTTGGTTCGAAAATTAGTGATTTCATCTTTGGGTAAATTAATTAAATATTAATAAATTGGAGTCAAAAATGAGTTTTTCCTTAATTTTTCCACTTAAATAAATTAGGGTGGGGACTCCTGAATCATTTTCAAAAAATCAAAAAATTAATTTTCCGAGGCGATAACCGCTTCCAATCGTGAGCACCGAAACCCGTTCCTTAAACTCTCTTAAAAATCGCTATCGCCTTTCCTTAAGGCTTTCACGTTTCCGAGCGAGGGGAGGGGCGTTCGGGCAAGACCTCACAAATATAAATCTATCTAATTGATTGAATGATTGAATGATGCTCGAATTATTTTGAATGAGTGGTGGTAATGCCTATTTATAAGAAATTTTCATCTTCTTTTTTCACTATCTTGCATCATTGCCTGCATCATTATTATTATGACATTATTGTTTGTATTATTAATATCATGACATCATCCCCTGCATCATTAATATCATGATATTATTGCCTGTATCATTAATATCATGACATCATTGCCTGCATCATTAATATCATGATATCATCGCCTGCATCATTAATGTCATTTTGATTTGCAAAATAAAATAAAATACTAAAAATATTTTATAATTTATTTATAAATTGTTAGAATTGTTTATTTTTCAAAATAAGTAATAATATTATTAAATTCTCAAGAACTGAATCAAAAATTGAGTTTAAACAGGTAAAAAAAACTTTTAAAAAATAGAGTTGTCAGCCCTCAGTGCCAAATGACCCATCTTCTTTTTTTCATACAAAACCAATCTAAGCCCTTCAATGCGGGACTGGTTGGCCCTTGAGGCAGCTGCCTCAAACCCCACAAAAAAACAAGGGGCTCTGCTCCTAAAAAAAAAATAATAAAAAATAAAAGTCAATTTTTTTTAAAAAATAAAAGTCTCCTCCTAACAAAAAATAAGATTTTTTTTTAAGAATGAGAGATCCAACCTTCAAAAAAAAGACTTTTATTTTTCTCAGCCAATGAGACTAAAAAAAAAAAATTATATATATATATATCATTGGAGATTTGAATTCAAGCATTATCCATCAAGTTTTATGTTTTATCTCTTTAATCTTATTCTTTTAGTTTCTATTTATATTGTATTTGAAATTGAATTTATATTAATCTAATACAGAAAAGTAGGAATTTTTTTTTGTTATTAATTTGTTATTTTATTATTGTAATTTTTAATTTGGTTGAATTCTTTTAGTAAAAATCATATTTTTACTATGATTTTTACTTTGATTGAATTCTTTTAGTAAAAATCATGTTTCATAGAAAATATGAATAGATTGAGTATTATCTATTAAAAGTAAAACATCTTAAATATAAAACTTCAACAAGTAATTTTATAGCTTAAAAATATATACTTAGACATTTTTTAAAATTTTACCTCAGGCCTCTAATTTCTTTTTTTTATATATATATATTTATTATTGGTGTGTATTATAAGACAACAGCATTCTTTCTACGAGGATTCTTTGGCTTCTTTTTTATATTTATTATTGCATACTCAGGGTTCGAACTCGAGACCTCTGGTTAAATTAGAACAACTCATCTACGCTCTCTTGATTAAATTTGAAATCAAATTCATTATACAAATTTAAACTACCCAAAGCGTAAGCACAATAATGCAAATTTCAATACATATGACATCAAAATAACTTCATTAATGCACCAAGTGTTTTATAGTACACATCTTCTTATTAAAATCCCTATAGTCTCAATTCGAAAATGAAATCCATTTTTAAAAATATAAGTTTGAATTGAATTCAACTATATTTTATTTTATTTTATGGTTTTTATAATAATATAATTAAAATAAATTATATCACTTTAAAATTTATGCTAAGTACATAAATTCTATTATTGAATTAAATTCTTTACCTTTGGCAAAAAAAAAAAATTTAAATTAAATTCTTTACATATATTCTATTATTGAATTGAATTCTTACAGGTGAGTTATTTCAAATGATACCATAATAATTTAGATATGTTTAAACTTTTTTCTTTCTTAATTTCCTCATAAATAGATATTTAGGTCAAGGGTAGACTTTCCCATTGACTCAATGTTTCGTTTACAATAATCCTAAAACAAAGAGAATGCTTTGCTAAAATTATATCACCTAAGCAAATTGAGGATTTCTACTTGACAATTTCAATTGATTGATATTAATTATTAATTAATTTAATGGGGATGAGAATTTGTAAAGTTGTGAAATAAATTCATTTAAACATTTATTTAGTTTTCTTAATTTTTATTTTATATGATTTTAAAAAAGGGGCTACCTGTCTCATTGATAGGTTTATTTTGATTTTTTTTTTTTTTCATATGTATTTTGATTATGATTGGATTGTTGATTAGAAATTATAAGAGGTTTTTTTTTTCCCCTCAATTTCTTGATGATGACAACATACAAAACTTAAGATTGATAAGTAACTACAATTTCTTATTCGTAACATTCCAAAATTATACTATAAACTTTATTTTTTTAATTTTTACTTTAAAATTGTGAATATAAGTAAAAATTCAATTAGAACATTTTCGATAATAATTAATTTTTAACTCAAAAGTCAAATAAAATATTTATGCCACAATTTAAATTATGCAATAATTTACTATTTAAGAAAATTTTAAATATCTTACACTTTTAGTTTCAATATAGTCTATGTAGATAATTAGACAACTAATTTAATAAAATAATTATAACATTACTCATTTTGAAGTTTTGCATAAATTTGTTACCACATCACTCAATTTGAAATTTTGAAATCAATTGATTTCAATTAATTAAATGTCACCTTTTTTTTTTTTTAGCGTGGGAGGAGAATCGAATATGAATTTATTACTTAAAACGTATATGCATTTATCATTAGGATATGCATTTGTGTGATAATTAAATATCACTTTAACAATTAATTAATAATAAATACTTTTAATTAATTAGTTGAATAAATTATCTATCGATCTATATCTATTTATAATATATATAAATATACAAAGAAGGAGTGGAACATATTGGTAGACAAAGACATCCTTAGTTATTATTATTAATTCTTAATTTATTCCAACTACATATATTATATTATTATTAGTTATTATTGCAGAAGGAAACCTTAGTACATTATTATTTATTACTACATAAGGAAACCTTATTATAGTAAAAGAAAATCTTATTATAATATAATTTATTGTGATTATATTTATTTATTCTTAGTAATATTCTACATGGAGAAAGAAAATATAACTTCCACTTATTTTACAAGGATTTTGATCATTCTTCATGCACCATATATTGATATATATTCATGCTAATAAGAATTTGAGACTGAATTCAAGGTTTATAGATTAGATTTTATGATTATACAGTATACATTAGCATATTACTTTGATAACTTGTAAGATTAGATATGCATGTGATATTGGGAATGTCACACCCCACTTCGGGCGGTGCGACGGTTCTAGGGCATGAGTAGGCATAAGGCCACTAACCACCCGTAAAACCCATATATCATAGCATTCCACAATATATCGCTGTGACTAAACATATAACTTATACCCAAGATCTCATCCTAAGCATACATATCCATACATACATATGCATTCTCATATCAACACATTATCTTACTCATATCATATCATATCACATAGTTAATACATGTATCTATCCCTTCAATAATGCCATAAAGGCTAAAAGAATATCTATCCCTTACACACATGGAGCGTCTAGAGTGAATCTCAAATAAAAAATAATTAAAGGAGAAATTACATTAATCAACTTGGTTCTTTAGAAGGAAGAATGTCTGAAGAATCGAATCGATGAACTTCTATTCTCCTGGAAAAATGGAATCACTAATGAGATAAAATAGTGAGTAGATAATATACTACCATACCTTTCAACTTGGGATTATCATATCATAAGAATAATGCATGGCTAGGTTCATAATACATAAACATATGGAATTATAAGAAGTACGGATATCAATTTGGTTTGATGGCCATAAATACATATTTATATAGAAATCAAGCAGAGGCTTCCTTATAAGCATGCTCCATAATTAAGCAAAAATCTCCTTACATGTATACTTCATATTTAAGCAACATCCTCCTTACAAGCATGCTTTGATTGTGATGAGCAGAGACTTCCTTACAAGCATACTTTAAAGCAGTGGTCCCCTTACGGACATGCTACATGAAGTGGATCAGACTCCATGACTAGGATCATTACCCTTCCTAGCTAGGTTCGGATATTATACCTTATCCGTAGGTACAATGTGCACAATGTCTGATGTTTACCCCACATCAGTTTAGGAGATTTCTATCACAAGGTTCATATACATATATCATAAAGAATAACCAATGGATTGGTTTCATACATATAGTTCAATCATCATAGAAATAGGGTTCGCAATAATTCATAATTGTTTGGCTTTCACGAAGAAATTAAATATCATAGGTATACATAGTTTTGTAGGATTTTCATAGAAATTAGGCATAAGCATAATAGTATATTAAATACTCACCTCAATAATGTAATCCACAAAATATTTCAAATCACTCTCTACATCAAACACATATGATGTTCACATCTTCCATCCTCTTCATTCCTTCTATCTCTAGGAGTATCTATAGAAATCTATGTAAAATTAACATTAAATCACATAATCTATGATTCCAGACTCACTTAACAATGCATATTATAAAAATAAAAGTATGTTGGAATCTGTCACACACCCAGACACACAGTCGTGTGTCTGCCCGTGTGATGAAAGCAATATACACAGATTCATAATTACTTATCACACTCCCGGACACACGATCGTGTGTCCACACGTATGGCCACAAATGCTTGTCACATGCCCTGACACACGATCGTGTGTCCACACGTGTGACCATGGGTAATATACACAAAACTTAAAATGCTTGTCACACGCCCGGCCATATGATCGTGTGTTCGCACGAGTGACCATGAAGACCTATCACACACCCGGACACACGATCGTGTAGCTGTATGTGTGACGGTCCTGTGCGATTTCTCAAACAAAATCCTCTAATGGCTTTACAATGGGAGTTCATCCACTTCCTCCCCAAGTTAAATTCCTTTTTAAATCATGCAATAGACCCATAAATCAACTCATTTTAACCATCAAACATAGAATCAACAAAGATTCTATAAACTCATTCATTCAAACCCATTATCACCAAAAATGGGAAAGTTTGAAATCCTTCTTTAAAAATCCATTTTCGTTCTTTCAATACTTATAATTTAATACTTGTAAATCATCATCTAATAACATCTTCTTCAAAGAAATACCATTTCTAGAAACCCCTTTGGATAAATCAAAAGAAAAGAAGAAGAAGAAGAACAAAGAAGAATCTCAAATCAACAACACATAATACCATATCTAAATAGAGAAAAGGGTTTAGATCATTACCTTAGAAGCTTTCTCCCTTTAAGGGAGATTCAATCTTGACAATGGATAAGAAGAATGAGAGAAGAAGAAAGAAAAAAGCTTTTTGTCTCTTGAGAGCTTGAGAGAAAAAGATGAGGACAAAAGCAAGTGTCTAGGTTCAATGAACTTAGATAAAACATGTGGAGCTTAGGTTAGTGAATAGTGGGACCCATTTTTCACTAGCTCAATTTCTATTACAATAGAGTAATCAATATATATATTCCAATACTCAATCATTTGCTACCTGATATACACATGTTATCAAATAAAAAACTTATACATGAATATTCGGGGTATTACATTCTCCCCTCCTTACTGAAAATTCGTCCTTGAATTTACATATACATGTCGCAAACAGAATTACACAGAAAATAAGTAAGGGTACTTGAGTAGCATACTTTGCTCACTCTCCCAAGTACACTCCTCTTGACCACGATTCTTCCATTGTACCTTCACCATTACTATTTCTTTATTTCTTAACTTCTTCACTTCTCGATCTATGATAGCAATTGGAATCTCTTCATAAGCTAAGTTCTCATCCACTTCTAAAACTTGTGGTTGCAACATATGCGATGAATCTGGCACATACTTTCTCAATATGAACACATGGAATGTGGGACGTACATGTCCCATACTCGGTGAAAGAGCTAGTCTATAAGAGACATTGCCAACTTTCTCTAACACCTCGAATGGTCCCACATATCTTGGTGAAAGCTTGCCTTTCCTACCAAATCTCATCACACCTTTCATAGGGGAGACTTTAAGAAATACATGGTCTCCTATGAAAAAGTGAACGTCTTTTCTCTTCGGATCTGCATAACTCTTCTTCCAACTGAAGGCAGTCTTCAATCTTTCACGTATCATGGGCACTTTTTTGGAAGTTTCTTTAATCAACTCTGGTCATTCGATGTGATTGTCATCCATTTCCATCCAACATACCAGGGATCTACACTTCCTACCATACAGTGCCTCATATGGTGCCATGCCAATGGTGGAGTGGTAACTGTTGTTGTATGCAAACTCCATCAATGGCAAATACTTATCCCAACTCCCACCAAAATCTAGCACACACATTCTGAGCATATCCTCAAGAGTCTATATGGTTCTCTCTGACTGTCCATCGGTTTATGGATGAAAAGCCGTGCTAAAATCCAATTGAGTACCCAAGGCCTCTTGCAACTTATGCTAGAATCTAGATGTGAATTGAGTACCTCTATCCGAAATGATAGATATAGGCACACCATGAAGGCTCACAATCTTATTCAAATACAACTGTGCATAGTGGGCTACTATGTAGGTTGTCTTGACTTCAAGGAAATGAGCTGATTTGGTCAATATGTCAACTATCACCCATATAGAATCATAGCCTCTCAAAGTCTTTGGCAACCCTACCTTAAAATCCATCGTAATGCACTCCCACTTCCACTCGGGTAGCTTAATCTCTTGCAGTAAACCAGATGGCTTTTGGTGTTCAAACTTGACTTGCTGACATGTCAAGCAAGAAGATACAAAATTAGCCACATCCTTCTTCATATCAGACCACCAATAGCAACTTTTCAAATCGTGATACATCTTGGTGGCACCTGGATGAACACTGTAAGACGCTTGATGGATCTCTTTCATGATCTTCTCTCTATGATCATTCACATCCGGTACACATACTCGATTCCTATGCATCAACACATTGTCCTTCAACTGAAACTCTGTTGTCTGACCCGCTTATACTTCTCTCTTTAATTTCACAAGTGAAGGATCTCCATCTTGCAAGGCTTTAATCTCATTAATCAATTTAGGTTTCACTTGGAAGTGAGCAATCAACACTTGAGATTCAGAAACCTCAAATTGCAACCCGTTGTTGAATAATTCTTTCAACTCCTTGATCAAAGGTCTCTTCCCTACTGCTATATGGGTTAAACTTCCCATAGACTTTCTACTCAGGGCATCTGCTACCACATTGGCTTTACCGGGATGGTAAATGATCTGACAATCATAATCTTTGAGTAGTTCTACCCATCTCCTCTGTCTCAAATTCAAATCTCTCTGCTGCAAGATGTATTGGAGACTCTTGTGATTAGTGTAGATTTCACACTTCTCACCATAAAGATAATGTCTCCATATCTTGAGAGCAAAGATAACTACTGCCATTTTCAGATCATACGTAGGGTAGTTCACCTCATGCTTCTTCAACTGTCTGGAAGCATATGCAATCACCTTACCATCCTACATAAGAACACATCTAAGTCCCACTCTTGAAGCATCATAGTATATTGCAAATCCACATGATCCTTCTGGCAATGCAAGTACTGGAGCTGTAGTGAGGCATGTTTTGAGTTTCTGAAAACTCTCTTCACAATCATCATCCCACTAGAATTTCACCTTCTTCTTAGTTAACTTAGTTAATGGCGAAGCTATCTTGGAGAAATCCTTGACAAATCTCCTATAATAACCAGCAAAACCAAGAAAACTATGAACTTCTATCACATTCGTGGGTCTAGGCCAACTTAACACTACTTCAATCTTCTTAGGATCCACTTGAATGCCATATTTACAAACCACATGTCCTGAGAAGCAAACATGATTAAGCCAAAACTCACACTTCGATAGTTTGGCATATAACTGATTCTCCCTCAGAGTCTGCAATACCACCCTTAAATGTTCTTTATGCTCTACTTTACTCTTGGAATAGATAAGAATGTTATCGATGAAAACAATAACAAACTTATCCAGATATGGCTTGAACACCCGATTCATCAAGTCCATAAATGCTGCTGGAGCATTGGTCAACCCAAAGGGCAGCACTGTGAATTCATAATGGCCATATCTCGTACTAAAGGCAGTCTTACATACATCCTCATTCTTGATTCTAAGCTGATGATAGCCCGATCTGAGATCAATTTTGGAGAAGTGGCTTGCTCCTTGCAATTGATCAAACAATTCATTTATCCTTGGCAAAGGATACTTGTTCTTGATCGTTACTTTGTTTAACTGCCTATAATGGATACATAGTCTTATTGAACCATCCTTCTTCCTTACAAAAAAGAATGGAGCACCCCATGGCAAACTGGTTGGCCTTATGAATCCCTTATCCAACAAGTCTTGCAGCTGCACTTTCAGTTCCTTCAATTCTACAGGTGCCATTCTGTATGGAGGAATAGATATTGGTTGCATGCTAAGAAGAAGTTCGATATTGAACTTAATCTCCCTTTCAGGTGGCAAACTTGGCAACTCTTCTGGAAACACATCTGGAAACTCACTAACTATTGGCATTTGTCGTACCTCATTAAGAGTCTCCCTCGTATCAACCACTTGTGCCAAATATCCTTGACACCCCTTTCTTAGGAGTCTTCTCGCCCCAATAGCCGATATCAAATTAGAAGGCACATCGCTTCTATCTCCTTGAAACACAAATTCGTTCTCATCTTGTGGCTTGAACACTATCTTATTCTCATAATAATCTATGTGTGCATGGTATTTGGACAACCAGTTCATGCCAAGAATCACATCAAATTCAAGCACTTCTAATTCAATCAATTCACTAAGAAGTTTCTTCCCATCAATCTCTACTATGCAAGAAGGGTACATATAATCCACATCTATAGATTCCCCTAGAGGTGTGGACATTTCTAAAGGAATATGCATAATCTCTCTACCCTTCCCCAATCTTTTAGCAAAACATGATGACACAAAAGAATGGATAGCACCCGATTCAAACAAGACTCTAACTTGAACATCTTGAATAGGAAGAATACTTGTCACTGTAGTATTAGAGGTATGGGCCTCCTGCTAATTAACTGAAAACACTCTATCATGTCCTCTTCCTTCTGACACTTGCCCTAAACTCTGTGTCAGTCCTTAACCTCTACCTCTGCCTCCTGTAACTCTAGTATCCGCCCTGCTCATCTGAACTGTAGGCTGTGAGGTAGTAGGGACACTCTGCTGCTCTCTAGATAATGGACAATCCTTAATGTAATGGCCCAATTGATTGCTCTTAAAACACAATCTAAAGAGAAGTCTACAAACTCCCTCATGCTTCCTCCCACAAGTAGGGCAAGTAGGATAGGCATATCCCTGCTGAAAGGACCTAGATGCACTCATAGCTCCAGGAACATAAGCCATTAATGTACTCCTTGGCTGACCCAGACCTTGACCTCCTGAAGGCTGGGTCTGAACAACAGTAGAAGTGGTATACTCAGAAGCTCTTATCTGCGAACTGCTCCCTCCACCTCTACTAGAACTACCTTGGCCCTTGTTCATATTCTTAGATCTCTGTTCCCATTCCACTTTCTCTTTCTTGCATTTGGCTTCCATCTGTTTAGCCTTGTCAATGAATTTAGAGAGAGAATTAAACTTTATGGCACATAAGGAATTGTACAATGGAGCAATCAATCCTCTCCTGAATCTCCTAATCCGAGTAGCTTCAGTAGGAACAATCTCTTGAGCGAACTTTCTCAATCTAATAAACTCTTTGGCATACTCTGTCACGGTCTTACCCTTATGCTTCAAGCTCTCAAATTGAGCCACTCTACTTTCTCTTTCTCCCTCAGCTAGGAATTCATCAACCATATCTTGCTTAAATTGCTCCCATGAAAGCGAAGTATCACCATACAATTGGCTCTCAACATGCCTTTGGAACTAATCCCAAACATTATCTTTCATCAATAAACCTACCAATTCAATGGCTCTAGCATCCGAACATGGAAGTCTCCTCACCACCTTCTCTACCACATCTAGGAATCCATGTGGTTCCTCCCCATCCTCACCATAGAAATCCGGTAGTCCCATCTTTAGAAAAGAATAAATACTCACCCCCACTATCATTTATCGCCCCTCTAGCCATTTGCCTAGGGACTGGAGCATTAACAGGAACTGGTGGCAGTGGCATTCTATCTTTCATAGGAGCTGGAGGAGGTGGAACTCTCTCTTGTATTAGTGGAGGAGATGGCGGAGCTACATTAACATCTCTTTGTATCATCCGTCTCAACTCATCCAATTCTTGGCAAAATTGTTCATTCTCACGCCTCAAATTATCCTCATCTCTTGGAGGAACATGAACTTCTTTCGCTTGAACCCGGCGTCTAGTTCTAGGTGGCTCAAGTGGTTCCTCATGAATGGAGGCGGCATCAGAAGCCACATCCGGAGCTCTTACATTCTCAAGAGGGACTTGCCTCAGTCTACCTCTTCCCCTTCATCATCTATGAGGCATCTATAAAGCAAACATATAGTAAAATTTAATACATAGCCGTAACGTGGATTTACACATAAATGATTACTCAATAGACGTAGAGGAAATTTTCCTATGCTCCATGGTGTTCACATACTTTATGACTCATATAGTCTATGCTAGACTTAACCTTATGCTCTGATACCAATTTTGTCACACCCCACTTCGGGCGGTGCGACGGTCCTAAGGCATGGGTAGACATAAGGCCACCAACCACCCGTAGAACCCATATATCATAGCATTCCACAGTATATCGTTGTGACTAAACATATAACTTATACCCAAGATCTCAACCAAAGCATACATATCCATACATACATATGCATTCTCATGTCAACACATTATCTTACTCATATCATATCATATCACATAGTTAATACATGTATCTATCCCTTCAATAATGCCATAAAGGCCAAAAGAATATCTCTCCCTTACACACATGGAGCATCTAGAGTGAATCTCAAATACAAAATAATTAAAGGAGAAATTACATTAATCCACTTGGTTCTTTAGAAGGAAGAATGTTTGAAGAACCGAATCGATGAACTTCTATTCTCCTAGAAAAATGGAATCACTAATGAGATAAAGCAGTGAGTAGATAATATACTACCATACCTTTCAACTTGGGATTATCATATCATAAGAATAATGCATGGCTAGGTTCATAATACATAAACATATGGAATCATAAGAAGTATGGATTTCAATTTGGTTTGATGGTCATAGATACATATTTATATAAAAATCAAGCAGAGGCTTTCTTACAAGTATGCTCCATAATTAATCAAAAACCTCCTTACAGGTATGCTTCATATTTAAGCAACATCCTCCTTACATGCATGCTTTGATTGTGATGAGCAGAGGCTTCCTTACAAGCATGCTCTAAGCAGTGGTCTCCTTACGGACATGCTACATGAAGTGGATTAGACTTCATGACTAGGATCATTACCCTTCCTAGCTAGGGTTCGGATATTATACCTTATCCGTAGGTACAATATGCACAATGTCTGATGTTTGTCCTACATCAGTTTGGGGGATTTCTATCATAAAGTTCATATACATATATCATAAAGAATAACCAATGGATAAGTTTCATACATACAGTTCAATCATCATAGAAATAGGGTTTGCAATAATTCATAATTGTTTAGCTTTCACAAAGAAATTGAATATCATAGGTATACATAATTTTGTAGGATTTTTATAGAAATTAGGCAAAAGCATAATAGTATATTAAATACTCACCTTAATAATGTAATCCACAAAATATTTCGAATCACTCTCTACATCAAACACATATGATGTTCACATCTTCCATCCTCTTCATTCCTTTTATCTATAGGAGTATCTATAGAAATCCATGTAGAATTAACATTAAATCACATAATCTATGATTCTAGACTCACTTAACAATGCATCTTATAAAAATAAAAGTAGGTTGGAATCTGTCACACGCCTAGACACACGGTCGTGTGTCTGCCCGTGTGACGAAGGCAATATACACAGATTCATAATTGCTTATCACACGCCCGGACACATGGTCGTGTGTCCGCACGTGTGGCCACAAATGCTTGTCACACGCCCTGACACACGATTGTGTGTTCGCAGGTGTGACTATGGGCAATATACATAGAACTTAAAATGCTTGTCACACGCCCGGCCACACGACCGTGTGGCCGCACGTGTGACGGTCCTAGATGCGATTTCTCAAACAAAATCCTCCAATGGCTTTACAGTGAGAGTTCATCCACTTCCTCCCCAAGTTAAATTTCTTTCTAAATTATGCAATAGACCCATAAATCAACTCATTTTAACCATCAAACATAGAATCAACAAAGATTCTATAAACTCATTCATTCAAACCCATTATCACCAAAAATGGGAAAGTTTGAAATCCTTCTTTAAAAATCCATTTTCTTTCTTTCAATACTCATAATTTAATACTTGTAAATCATCATCTAATAACATCTTCTTCAAAGAAATACCATTTCTAGAAACCCCTTTGGATAAGTCAAAAGAAAAGAAGAAGAAGAAGAACAAAGGAGAATCTCAAATCAACAACACATAATACCATATCTAAATGGAGAAAAGGGTTTAGATCATTACCTTAGAAGCTTTCTTCCTTTAAGGGAGATTCAATCTTGACAATGGAGAAGAAGAATGAGAAGAATGAGAGAAGAAGAAAGAAAATAGCTTTTTGTCTCTTGAGAGCTTGAAAGAAAAAGATGAGGACAAAAGCAAGTGTCTAGATTCAATGAATTTAGATAAAACATGTGGAGCTTGGGTTAGTGGATAGTGGAACCCATTTTCCACTAGCTCAATTTATATTACAATAGAGTAATCAATATATATATTCCAATACTCAATCATATGCTACCTGATATACACATGTTATCAAATAAAAAACTTATACATAAATATTCGAGGTATTACAGGAAATGATGCATATATTTGAGCATATAGCTAGTGAAGTTAGTTTTAGGCTTTTTTTAAAAAAAATAGTTATTAAAATTAGTTAATGTTGTTGGAATTATTAATTTGTTTTATGATTATATTTTTTGTCATTCATGATTGTTATTTTTTTTTATAATTATTTTCTATCAATATTATTCCTAGAGTTTCTCTACAATTCTAATTAAGCGGATGTCAAAAATAAAATTATACCTTTTATTTTTATATTTTTTCTTAAACTTTCAAAGTAGAAATCTCATTATATAGTTTGTTAATTTTTCTTTATTTCTTCAAGAACACCCCCAATGGATAAGAAGGCCATTAAGTAATTTGAGTGCGATGATCATGTTAGTTTTTTTTTTTTCCAAAATTATTATTACATGCACTATTAAAGTTTCTTTTCACATCCATAATATTAGATTTTTTTTTTTTGCATTTATTAAGATTTAAGTTATTTGTTATTTTAATAAAAATGTAGGGATAATAATATTAATTATTGCAGTTCTATTAAATTACTTTAGTAACATAAGAGTTTAAAAACCAATCGCTTATTGTTAACACGAGTACAAAAAGTGGCAGTTAGGACTCAAGTTATTATGGACCCAAATTTGGAACAATCCATGTACCATATAGATAAATCCAAAGTTTTAGCAATGGGCTTAAACGTATATAGTGAGCTCAATTCGGTTGTAATTTCTAATCTGGTTAGGAAATAGGATTTCTAATTATAATTACTAACATACCTTGTCGATACTTTATTAATAGCTCTGTAAACTCACAATATATTTTTTATTACTACTCATTTCAATCAAACACAAATTTTACTTTAAATTTGCGTGGTTACCCCTTGTTTAGAATTAACGGTTCTCTACAATCTAGATATTCAACCCTTTGATTGACGAACTCCCGCAGCTTATTATATATTATATCCATGAGCCAAAGTTGATGGTACTGGTCATCTATATACCACAAAACTCAGGTTAGTTTTATTCGCACAGATCCTTAAGTGAAAGTTGACAGCACCGTCTATATACTAGTAAGTTAGGTTAAATTAATTGTACTAATTCCAAAGATCCAGTATAGGCAAAACTAAAATAAAAGGACCCATAATTAAAATAATCTAAAGGTTTTGATCTTAATTAATTCACCTAAAATTAAATTTAAGGTTAACACTTATAATAATATATATAATATATATTGTAATATCATATAATAATAGTTAAAAAGAAATATTAATTATCACATACAACCATAATATATAATATTGGCAAATATGGGATACAGAAAGTCTAATATTTTTTAAAAAATAAAAATTTATGTGAATACCTCAAATTTTTTACTTGAAATCTTAACAATGCTTCAAACTTAAAAAAAATAAAAAAAAAAAAAAAAACAGAATGATTGTTGTGCTAAATCTGCAAGTATACAGATCGTGGGCAAGTAATAGTGTGTGAATAGAGTGTCGATCCCACATGGAAGGTGTTGATAATTACAAAAAAGTATAATTACTCTATTATTTAGAAAATTAATGTAATTGTGAAGAAAAAGAAAATTAAAACAGATGTAAGAAAATTTAAAAGACAAATTCAAATATATGATAGAGATCTAGGATTTAGATTTTATCAATTGATTACCTATGACTTTTCTATATTCTCTAGATTGATTTAATTTTATTGGAATTAATGATTAGATTTCTCTAAAATATATGATGTTCTCTCTCAAGACACAATACAAGTATTTATGTTAACTTTATGTCTACTCTCGTAATCACAAGCAATTAACACAAACCCATTAAGTTTTATGAAAATCCTTTAATTAATCACAAAGGAGTATTCTTATCTCTAAGCAACACATTCCCTAGGTCTAATATCTTATTGAACTAATATTATACTTCCACTCTCGCTACTTCACATAATATTTTTAAACATGTAAATAGTGATCAATTATTCACAAACATTAAGTTCTAAGATAAAAGATTAATTTCAATAATCAAAACCAAATCAATTAAACAAAGATAGTCATAGACAAATCAAAACATTACATCTAAATCATAGAGAAGA
>CATKHJ010291455.1:0-13799 GCA_949750685.1 Vernicia montana | reverse complement strand
TAAGTGATGGTCACTCTGTGCTCTCTGCATACAGGATCAGAATACTGTAATGTTAATATGAGAAAGACAGAAGGAACTTGAGCCTTTGAATCTCTTGGAGAGATTTAACAAAAAATTGTCAAGTATTAGTTGTCATTAATTCAATTATTATGTGCTTCCTTGCTGTGCTTGATGCTCTGAATGCAAAATATAGAGGAAATATTTGGAGAAAAAGAAAGAGGAGGGAAAATTATAGTTAGAAGATTGTCATTTTTTACCTCTAATTTAATAATGGGTAATAGAAACAGAAGCGGGAGATTTTTCCAGTTGTGAAGCAAAAATATTCCTACATACATATAACAATTGCCATTAATGCCTGCTGTTCTCAGTTTTCTTTTCATCCATCATCAACGTTGTCATTTTTGTTGCTTGTTTCTTCATCTCCTTCTTGGTCATCATCTTCTGTGTAGTTTTCTTCTTCTCCATTGTCCTCATCTTCTTCAAGAATTTCATCACTTGGCTGAACAAAGTGCAGCTTTAGTCGTCCGTCTTCTCTATATGCACGTAAAAACTCCTGGCTGGGGATTCTTACTTGCTTGAGCACGAATCTTCCATCCTGCCGATAGGACTTGAAGGAAACCCAAGGTTTTCCACTCTTGCCTATACACGAAATTGGTGGAGGGAGTGCTCGTCCGCTCAATCTAGACCGCCTGGTTTCTCCAATCTGATTCTGCTGTATTGAATGCCTAGTGATGCTGACGTTCTCCTCTTGGTGTTGCCAATCTTCATTTATATCATTTTTCAAGTCGTCAACATCATCAAAGCTTTCAAAACCAAGCCCTTCAGTGCATAGTTGCAAGCTCTCATAGTTCCTTGGCGAAAAGCTGTCGCCATTCTTGTGACAGCCTGTGTATTGATGATTCTTTGGTGTGGTTGAAAAGAAGTCCAGTGATGGGATCTTCTTGCTTTCATATTCATTGCCTAAACTATCATTATTATTGAGATTTAAAGTTCCTGTTTGTGGGATTAAATCTATAAAAGATGCAGAATTAGAAGAAAAAGATGATCTAGGAAAAGAAGGTGATGATGATGAAGATGACTCTGAATTTTCTTTAAAATGAAGTTCACCGAATATTTCGGTGAATGATGATTGCTCGATTGGTTTTACAGGTTTGATTTGGTTCCATGAAGAGAGGGAGTCAAGCAGTGTAGGAGTTTCTGGTAATGGTTTTTCAAAGATATGTTGAAGGCTTCCACAGGCAGCCATAACTTAGCTCTGTATAGTATATTGTATGGAATGCTTTACAAAAAAAAAAAAAAAAAAAAAAATGAAAGAAATAAAAGAAAAGAAAGATAGAGCTTTTGTTGATTACAGGGAGAGAAAGAAGCACGAGATTGGCGTGAGTTGAAAAAATCAGTACATGATGCTATTAATTAGGGAAGCTGGTTAGATGGATTTTTATTTTTAATTTTTAATGTTTTTTCTCTGTATTTTCTTTTATGGGTATTTGTCCACTTGTATGAGAGAAATGAGGATGGGTGGTTTTAGAGATATGTCTAAATTTGGTGGTTACAAATTCATGGGAAAAATATACAGAACTTTCTTAGAAGATTAAATATTACAATATATAACCAACGAGGGTAGATCAGTTTGTAAGGGGCTGGTTCTAGCTTAACCAAGATCTCGAATTCGAGTTTTGAGAATGCAGCTGTATTAAATACTCAGTAGGAAGAGCTTTGTCACCCTTATGGTTCCACCCGGCTCGAGCAGAATTAGTCTCACGCTAAAGGCGTGGGATACTTATGGCTAGCACAAAAAATATATATATACGTATTACAACATATTAGGTGGATTTTTACATTCCAAGTAAAGCAAGATTATCTTTTTTTTCTTTTTCTCTCTTGTGGATTTCTAAATTTAACCTCTTATTTTTACCTACTGGATTTTTCCTCAAATATGAAGTTGTATTTGGTGTCACTGTCACAAGCTGCATCAAACATTGCTGCAATGGTGGCAAAACCTGCATCAAGCAAATGGAAAATAAACTTCCAACAGCATAAACGGTTGTGATTTGATACTGTACCAGCTCTATGGTAAATTTTAAGATGAATCAGTGCGATAGGGAGAGTGGGACCACAACCCTTTTTCTTTTTCTTTGTTAAACCAACTGATTTTTAGCAAATTCTTATCATAAAGCATGTTATCTGATAGTGCTATTTTGCTGTCCAGAGTTTGCTGATGTGATTTGCTATAGACTAATTGAACCTACAACCACCACACATCTTTACATCATTTCAGAATTTTTTTTCTTAATCACTTGCTTAGCATCTTGTTTATGGTGATTCTTATTGTCAAATGTCCACACAAATGTTTCTTCATGACAAGATACTTAACAGTAAAAATTTGCAATTTTCACTACTAAATTTCAATTCAAGTATTATTAATATTTGAATATTTATATAAGATGTTGATAATATTGTCAAATATTAATAGCGTATTGATGGTGCAGTCAAATGTTTATAATAATATTAGTTATGAGTGTTTTGTGAATTATATATTATCAGTGGTAGTTCTTATTAACAGTTTTTTTCTTCTTCTTCTTCTTCCTGCTGTTGGGAGAGTTGGCACTTGGTGTACAATTAGTAAATAGAACATAATTTCAGCTACCTGAATGTGATTGTATTCTAAACTTGGATGAGATTGTTACCAAGACGGAATCAGAGTTAGAAATGCAAGTTAGGCAGGAATTGCCTTTTAGTATCATGGGGTTTACATCATATAGCTCCAAACTTTTCCAGGAGATTTTCAAGTGTTAGCTACTGCTTCCTGGAATCTCTAAATCAATCAACTGATGCTAACCCTCTACTCATTTTTATCACATTTGGATCAGATTAATGGAGTTTTATTAATTCATCCACTAATTTCTAAAGCCAGCAGATATTGGAATATTCTCAATTATCCTTTCTAAATGTTTATTCCTTTCTCAGAAAATGATTGGCTGCAGCCCTTCATTTTCAAATAACTTATCTTAATAGGAAATAATTCCAACTCAAATGATTGGTTGTTGTTCTAACCATAGAAAGCCACAGTCGTGTGACTCTCTTTTGCCACAATATTTTTCTGGCTTTTGGTAGCATGCCATATCTAAAATCTATACATTCTGGTCCCCAGTACAGAAGATCATTATACATCACCACAAGCACTACTCAAATATAAATGAAAGAAAAACAAAATTTGCCCATCAGCCATTAGATATGAATGCCATTCTAACATATTGATTGTTGCTGTAACGTTTAAAGATAACAGTAAGAAGTAAGAACAAAAGTTCAATTCTCACCTAAGGTTATAAAAAAAGCTATATATTGTATATACATGAAGAAACCCACGAAGCAACTGTAAATGAAATAGTAAGCGCTGGTGATTGGACAGCATATGAAATTGCATTGTTCAAGAACAATTGATATCATTGTTAATTAAAGTAGTTGTAATTTTCAAGTAGAAGATGTTAGTTTCACACTATGCAACTTGCAAGAGTCATCGACGAAATTAGAAAACCAGTCAACACACAGAAAACATACATGAACAATTCATAAACATATTTCTCAATTTTGAGATCAGACATTGCCACCTTTTTATAGAATCAGTTGGGACCCAACACATCTTTCATCGCCAAGCTTCAATAAGTTCTGCCCTTGAATCTATACGGCTCAAGTTGCTAAGTCCCCGAGTCTTTTCAACAGGTGCCGTTAAACGAGGTACAGATTGCTGCCTATTTATCTTACCAGGACTCTTTCTGAGATTTGAATTACTTGATTGACCAACCTTGTTTTTTCCAGGACTTGCTTGAACACCAGCCTTTAGACCATTGATATCAGCAGCATCAGTTTCATCAATAAATGTATCGAACTGAGCAGCAGCCTCATGAGATTGATCCCCTTTGGCAATTGACTTCTCAGCAGAGATTGTAGAACTGCAGTTTTTTCCATCATTTATGACATTCTTTTGACTAGAGTTGCAAGAGCTTTCTACGTAGGGTTCTTCAGTAATGAAAATTTGCTGTCTCTTTTCAGTTTGTTTTTTAGTAGCTTGCATACAGGTCTGTGAAGGGCTCTGGTGACCATTCTCATCAAATGGCTCAAGACGAGAAACAGAAGTTGGCTCCACCACTGAATCTTCTCTTTCTCGCAGTGTCCTTAAGATCAGTGTCTTGAGAAAGTTCATCACTTGAACTGCATACATTAGTGCAGTCAAAGGATCTGCCATCTGCAATAGTATCAAGACTTTCTGTCAGCACACCAATCACTAGCCTGATCTCTATGGCCATAAAAAATTCTGTGGTTTAGAATATGTTTTGACTAGAAAAAAAAAAAGTTCACAGTTAATTTTTGGTCGATCTATTATTGTGTTTTTACATGGAATTTTAGCACATAGTTCAAAAGTATACATGAGCGCTGATCTTAAAAGGATGAAGACTCATTTGAATGCAACCGCGGCATCTACAAATCATATTTTAGATAACTAGAAGAATCTGTTATAGATTGGGATGGTCTAGATTCCATCATGGAAGAGTATGCCATGTCTGTAGAATCTAACCGTAGAAACTCACCTGAGTCATGTTTGGTGCAAAAACCATGGCTATGTTACGTGCATTCATCTTGTTTACATGTTCTTGCTGGACAACATCAGCCATCAGGTTGATGGCCCAATCCAGTAGAGCAGCTTCGGTAGGGGGTAGATGCCTTGCAAGCTCAGCACATTCTTCTTCTGTTTGGCATTGCATCACTTGCTCAGGTGCTAGAGGATCCAGAACGCCAGTTGGGAGCTCTCTAAACCAAGCCTACATAAACAATCATACTGCAGGTCAATAAATGAATATTTGATGCAAAGCGATGTGAAGGTTGTGAAAAAAGAAGCACCCACCATATCCCAACATGATTATGAAAACCATGACAAGAAAGATGATATTTTGGAAAGAACAAAATAATATCAAAATAGGAGATGTACATTTATCTCCACTTCTTGTTTTATTTAAGCTAAGGCTTTGATTCAACTTCACAACAAACAAGATTAACTATAATATCACGGCTAGAAAAGTTAACACATACAAGTCCAGAAAAATGCCACTTAAGGGAGAAATATTGCCATTTTATATGGAATATTAAGTACTCATTTCCAGTTTCCATGACATGCTTAATATGTACAAGAAAAGTAAAACTAGTAATCCAAATGAGCAGAAGTAACAAGGAGCCAAAAATTCAGAGCTGCATACACTTTTAAGTATCTCCTGTGCAGCCACATTCTTATGGCAAGGCCATTGATACATATTGGTGACAATGGCTGTATTGGTTGTGGTAGTGGTGTAATGGTGACATTGGAATAGGATTGCTTTCGTAGAGGTATTGTAGGTGTGTAAGGGTAGTAGCAATGGGGGGGAAAGCTTTCAGGCCAAGGGGTCAAGGACAATGAAGTTGCTTAGGCTTAAAGTTTGCAGCATCGAGTGATAGTGATGGTGTGCACCAGTATTAGAATGGGGTTGGTAATGCACATAAATAAATAGCCAAGGATGTATGGATATTACTTAGTGATGGCTTGGATGCTTAATGATGGTGGTGGATTGCAGGAGCCTTGGTGGCAAAATAGATCTAATCTTGTTGAAGTGGCTCTGACAAGCAAGAATTCGCAGGAGAAACACAGCATTTTGACCATAGGTACTAATGGAATACAACTTTTTATTTTTCTTGCCTAATATGGCAGGAAAAATGAATACCACCTGGTTAACATGTAAATATCCCAGATTAAAATATATGTAACAACCTAGAACAAACAATAATTTTATGGTATCATGTGCACTAATGCATAATATGATGCAGCCTGATTGATACTGTGCACATTAGTCATTACAGATAATCTTGGCCAAGTTTGACTTCATACGATCATCAAAAATTACAAATTTAAATGAATATAAAGTCCATAGCAAAAATTAGGTTGACTTCATAACATTATCACCACAAAATTTTTCTAAGCATTCAAAATTTTCAACCGCCCCACCACCTCTCTTTTAACTTGAATTTTTTACTTCGACTAGTTTGATTGTAACATGCACCTAGCTCTGCAGGTGTATAACCCAATCCCCCCAAAAGAAAAATCTTTTACTATCCTCCCTGATTTATTAACCATTGAGATCATGTGTCATATATTCCTTGAATTGACATACTAACACATTGCTAACCTGCTAAAAACTATAGAAAACATGAGAAAATTATCAGCAACCACTTCAACTCATTGGATGACTTAACTTTGCGTGACGACTAAAAATGTCACAATTCACAAGCACAATCTATTTACTAGGGAAATGAACTGAGATTAAATTGTGTTGCTATACCTTGATAAGTCCTGCCAAACAGTGTACATCAATACCTCCTGGTACCACTCCTCTATTCAACTGATCCCTCACATACTCCTCCTGACTATTTTCTGCATTAATTCTGAAAATCCCTTCAGCCTGAGGGCAATAATTAACCATTAAGTTATAACCATCCAAAATCAATATTAGACTGAACTCCAACTAAGAATAAAACAAAGCGCATTCTCATAAATCATACACTATTTTGATCAAAAGCTTTTCCTCTACATGTACCTACTCTTTGGGGCCAGCCTATTGATGCTAACAAAGAAAATAACAAGATGATGTACCTGCAAGCCTCCCTGTGCATACAAATGTCTTTGCATTAGCAAGAGTATTGTTGGTACACTGTTCCCTCTGGAGTCATATGATAACTGCATGGATTCTGTCGAAACTCCAAAGACAGTTGCACTACATAATGAGAAAATTTATGTTAAGGGGCATAGAGGCAAGCATGAAAGTATATCTCAGCTACTTGAATGGTTGAGTAATTTGTGAAAAAATTATGGCTGTCACAATGTAAAGTGCTATAAACAAAAACGCGTAAATACCAATATTTCGAGTTTTCAGAGGTGTCATATGAAGCAACTTAAATGTTGTAAGAAGTTACTTGCAGTTGCATATTCCATAGATATCTGTTGAGACTTAGCAAATTCTTATGAAGCGATGCCTTGATGCTAACGATATTTGGCATTTGTGGTCTTCCCAAGGAGCTCACATTCTCGATTATGGTGCAGCTCAATGGTTCTCAAAAAGAAAATAAATTTGTAAAAAAAAAAAGCAAGTAGAGACACAATTTCTTACAATCTGGTGGCTTTTGTACGTTTATCAATGTCACTGTACCATTTTGTCTTTAAGCTGCAATTCCGCATTCCAATGATATAAAAAGTTCCGTTATAGTTTGACAAGATGAAATTTATTGTCCATCCTTTGGAATTGGAATGGCCTCCTTCCATCTAAATGGGCTACGAATCATTGGTATTAAAAAGTAGAAACCATTTCTACAGTCTCGTCAAATACCCAGTCTGAATTCTAAAACATTATGTATAGAACAGGTTCCAAATCCCATTACAGACTGCATCAAACACACACCCATGAATTCTTACCCTCTTTTCCCTCATTATTGATTTGCTAATATACTATTGAACATTCATTTTTAAGTAGAAACCATCATAATTTTTGTCAATAGAAAAACATGATAAGAATGAAATCAGTACTAGATCCATTCACATCTCCCAATCATTGTTATCATTGCTTTTCTATACTGGATTAAGAAACCTCGAAGTTCTAGATGCTTTTATATTGGCACTTGACATGCCTTGCACACAATCAGGAACAATGTGCAATATTTTTAAGATCCAACTTGAAGATGCTAGAAGAAAGAAGCAATGGACAAATCTGATGGAAACATAGATTGTGTTTGAAAGCAGTTAAAAGTCCCTTAAACCAACACCACAAATAGGGAGAAAGAGCATAGAACCTGCAATTACTTGCATCAAAATTCACAATCTTCACACTGAACATGCCAACAGAACCTCAAAAAAATGAATCCACCAATTAAATGCAACATTCATAAATTTTAAGTACTCCAAACTGGAGAACAAAATACATTATACAAAGGGAGGAAAAGCACAATGTTAATACAAATAATTCCACAATCCAACATTGCATAAACCCACAGCATACCAAGGAGAGGGGGAGGGAAAGAGAGAATTCACAATTCCAAGAATTGAGTTGCATAAACTAAAGAATTGCATTTGCATAAGCCAAGTGAACATCCAAAAATAATTTCAAGAACAACCACATTCACATTTCAATAAATAATAATAACAATAAGAAGGAGAAGAAGAACACAATGTACCTAGCACTGGGAGCCCTTCTGGGCACTTCAGGCTCGAACTCCACAGGCAAACCCAGGAACCCATTGAACCTATCGAAGGTAACATGAGCAACATGGCGCACATTGGTTGGCCAACTGATCTCCATAGCACAAAGCTCCCTTCTATCACTCTTACAAGCCACCAAAGATTTCCTAAAAATAGTAACAACCAAAGCCAATAAAGAAAGCTGTTCCGTCTGTTTCTTTTCTCTTTCTTTCACAAAATCCTCATCTGGGTCACACAAATTCACCGCAGAACCTTCCTCCTCCTCACGACGACCACCGCCACCACCACCACCACCACCACTGCCTGAAATTGAGGAAGATTGCCTTGTGGATGCACAAGATAATGAAGAAGAAGAAGAAGAAGAAGGAGGATTGAGTGCACAAGAAGAAGAATTAGAAGCCCGAGTAGTGCTTGGCGAGGAAGGGAAATGAGAAGGAGAATGGAGGACCTCAGTCATGGCTGGCAATGAAAAGGGCGTTTTTTTACAATATTAAAAAAAAAACCACAAAAAAAAGTTTAAGAAAAAAACAAGAAAACAAAACAAGATTTGGTGTTGCTGAGAGAGAAAGATTTGAGTGGATGGAGTTGGATTCAAGAAATGGGTTCTTGTTTTGTGGGACGTGAGAATCATTAAGTGCCTGACTTTTTCTTTTTTATTGTTACTTGTTTTCTTTTTAATTCTTGAAGGAGGAGAAACAGGGGATTTGGTGGGAAATTAATGGAGAGGTATAGAATATGAATGGCTACAAGAAAAAATAAAAGAAAAGCCAAAAGGGTAAATTAGTTGAGAAGATTTGATAATGGCATTATAGAGGAGCTTCAAGTATAAGGTTTGTTATTGTTATGGTGGATTATTAAAATCTGTTGGCTCTGTCTTTCACTTTCATATTAACCAGATACAGCTCCATAGCAGTTGGAGCAGCTTTTCCTTCTTTTATTGGCTTTGTTTTGTTTTTAGGAGAACAAAAATAATAATAAAAAAAATGGCCTAATACCTATAGGTTTTGTTGTTGGGGCCTGCCATAAAAAAAAATAATAATAATAAATAAATAAATAAATATTGTGATTAATGGTATGTATTAAATATTAATTAATGTATGTATAAATAAATTAGTATAATGTACTAATATCAAATCAAATATTAATGTCTCTCTTTTTTTATATTTTTAAAGTATAAATATTTATTAATATAATTCACCACTTTAAATAGATATTTTTAGAAGTAAATAGATGTGTTTTCTACTATTATACAATTCTTGTTATTAGTGATTTGGTATATTTGAAAGAAAAAAAAGTTGTTTTTGATATGCTAATAATAGATTTTTTTTAACAGTTTGCTGTCCCCTTAAACAATATTTTGTTTTATAATTACAACACATAAATAAGTGTTATTAGTGGCTTTTTTTTTTTTTACTCTTTTATGAAATAATTATTTAATAAACTTATGAATTTTAAATGTCCTAATAAAATGTTTTATCAATTCAGTTGTCTCATTAAGAAAGCATATAGACTTAGACAATAGCATTATTATTATCTTTCTACCAATATTATTATTATATATACTACTCCTCCATTCCTTTATAAATAACACTTTAGGAAGTTTTATTATGATTAAAAAATAATTAATTAGCCTTTATTTTAAGAAAAAAATGAATTGAAAAACTAAAATATCCTTAGAATTGTATTGAGCATTAATAACGTTGGATTGATAAGAATAAAGGTAAAATTGATAAAAAAAAAATTTAAATTTTATTGATTGTATAAAAGTGACAATTAAATGAAATTTTAAATATTTTCTAAAACATCAGTTATAAAGGAACGGAAAAAATAATTCAAACGACAAAGTTAGCGCCTAAAAGGATGCCGTTTGTGGAATTCAGTAAATGCCTAATGTACGTCTAGCTGGAATCATTTAAGTATTGTCGTTTCAATTAGTGGTCTTATTAAATAGGTTAAAGGTATAAATAAGATCATCTCTTTTAGACTGACGCTCAAGTGAGCCCTTAATGTTTTTTTTTTTATCTTATTAGACTCTTAACCTTTCCAAAATAACACATATAAAACCATTTGTCCATAATTTTGAATTTTTATCAAGTGATGTTAAAAATAAAAAATTAATATTTATGCACACACATATTAATTTTTATTTTTGTATGAATATTTTTTAAACTATTTAGGGAAAAATTAATATTTGTGAAATTCAAAGTTAATAAAATAAATTGGTTAATTAAAATATTACAAATTTAATTTAATATAAAATGATTTATTAGTTCTTATATATTAAAGTATAATTTATTAATAAAATATATTGTTATATAAAATATTAAAATATTATTATATTTCATGTAATATAATTATTTTGATTTATTTTTTATATATAATTGCAGAGAAAAATTATATACTCATTACAATTTATTATTAATTTATTAAAATTACATAAGAAAATTATATAAATGTAAAAACTTTCAATTGCTTTGATTAATTTATTATATTTAATTACTTTTAATTTTTTAAAAAATATTTTTTCATATCAATATAAAGCACAAGTAATAAAACTCACTAGTCACATTATTTTTTTTAATGTTTGTTTAATGAAATATAGAGGGAGAGTTGTACATGTATCATTTTCAAAAGGTCAATAGTCTAATAGGATAAAAAAAAAAACAATAAAGATTTACTTGAGCATCAATAAAAAAAAAATGATTCTATTTGTATTTTTGACCTATTAAATAACGCCAGCATGTCGTTTTGCTTAAAGGACTCAAAAAAATATATAAGGAGGAGTCGTTTCTTTGTATACGTATAATTTTCATTTTTCAATAAGCATGAGAGAGTATGGCCCATCATTTTCGCTAGTTATTTAGTTTATGCGGTAATTTCTTTATTTTTTTAATACCTTTAAATAGTAATGCAATATAAAATAATATAATTAAACATATTTTTAATATAAATATTATACTAAAAATACATTTAATTACATTACATTATAATTTATCAAACATTCTCTTTATATATAGGATAATTAATAAGGACATCTTAGACGACAACTTGTCGATTTGTCTCAAATCCTACCCAAATAATATGGACTAACTAGACACTAGCATACATGGTTTTCCTTTTCTTTTTTCTCCACAATTTATTATTATTATATATATATATATATATATATATATATATATATATAAAAGAAAGTATTAGTAATCAACTTTCAATGTAAATGAGATGTGAAATTGTAAAACAAAATCTGTAAAAATATATATGCATAAATTCTTTGTAGAAACAAATTAGATAATACTTTCAATTAATTATAATTTCATTTCATAATTAATTTACAATTTTCTTTTTCATGATTAAGAAAAATGAAAGGTCTAATCTCAAATAATGTCATCTTTGGCGTGGTTGGCACATACATCATTTAGCTTTGACGCGTGAGACAAAAAGCTGAAATTCCTAATCTATATGATTATATCTTAATTTGTGCATAATCATATAGTTTCTTTTTTCTTTGCTTTATGCTATATAACTTTTACTTTTTTACACATAAAACCCATCTTTCACATTTATATTTGTAGTGCCCGTCTAAATCCAACTCTTTATTATTCCCAAAAAGTTTTAATAGCCAAAATAAATTTTCTTGATCAAAATTTAATTCTTATTAAAACAAATACTAAAAAAAATTTTAATTAATAAAGATAATTTAAGATTAGGTTGGTGGCTTTACAATCTTACTGTAACCCATTCTACCAAAAAATTAAAAAAAAGGTTTCTAGGTTTTCTATCTTATCTTGTAAATACCAATAAGATGTTATTTGATTGAAATGAAAGATCTCGTATTCGAATCTCCTGTATTATTAAAAGTTATAGCTAATAAGCATCTGGAATTCACCTCTCCAAAAATTTCCTTGCAATTTCTTGAACGTGATCAGCAGCAACAGCAAGAAGATTGTCCCATCAGAGTTTTGGCAACAAGCAATGGGCTGTTGTTGTGTTGCAAGAGTCTGGAATGGCAGGCTGATTACTATGTCTGCAATCCGCTAACGGCACAATGGGTTTCTCTTCCTAAGCCTGCTCATATTCAGAGACGGATGTATGTAGGTTTCAGTAGCGAAGATGAAGATGGTGGTTACAAGCTGGTCCTTATCATAGAATGTCATGATCCATCATCTGTGATCAATCTGGAAATTTTTTCGTCTGATACCGGTGAATGGAGGGATGTAAAAGTGCCATCTCCTCAAGTTATTAAATTGCAGGCATTTTTGTTTGAACAAGCAGCTGTGCTGTATTATGGTATTATGCATTATTGGGCTATTACAGATCCTCGTGCAATCATGACATATGATCCTGATTGCAATCAGGATGATCAATGTCGTTTAATCAACTTACCTATACATGGAGAGGCTTGCAGTTATACAGGAGTGCTTGGAACATGTTGTGGTCGCTTGCGATATATTCATCTGACTCGAAGTAGTAGTGTGAATTGTGAAATCATATCGAGATAGTTTTTTGTTTTGTGTGGACGCTCATGGACTTTAAGATCGATTTTAACTTTATAAGTCATTTCATTCCTCTAGCTTTCCACCCCTTTGATAAGGATATAGTGTATGTACAATGTCCAAATCAATCCAGAATAGTCTCCTATAACCTTCAAACAAGAATATTCAAAGCTGTCACAAATCAACTTTATCCCACAGGATTTGTTACTTCATCAGTGGTCTTCCCATTTGTGCTTCCGCCATGGCTAACACCTCTTCCTCAACCAACATGGAAGGCTAATAGAATATGTTATTCATCTATATATTATGCATGCATGTACTACTTGTTAGATTACATGATAAACATATGATTTATATTAATGAATTGTGTTTTACAAGAGAATTATAATGATATAAAATAAATAATAATGGTGCCTTGAATGGTGGAAGACTTGAAGGAACTGCACATGGAGTAACTGGAACTGCACATGGGAGCTTTGACAATGGCAAGATAGGTAGCCTACCATTATTGATTCTCCTAATGGTGTTTTCACACTAACACTACTATTGAGTATATATATAAACATTGTTACTATTATTGGCTATTATTGGGAAATTCATTGAAACATTTTTGCTGGGTGATTATTCTTATGTTATGTTTTAACATGGAAAAGTAATTCTCTCTGTTTTCTGAGCTTTGTTTTGTGTTTGTCAACTTATTTTCATTTAAAAGCATATCATATAATTAAATTTCTCCTTGCTGGAAAATTTTCTAGGCTATCAAGTATCACAATATCAAATAATTAAAGTTCTGTCAAGAAATTATAATGGAACTTAGATATCATTTTAGCTACCTTTTTTTTTTTTTTTTTTTTTTTTTAATCTGAGTTAGTATGTTTGTGTGGGTAGATACCATTGATTGATAATTTGATATTCTATCATCATTTTATGTCTCAATAGTTAGGATTTCATCAGCACCAAATATTTGATTATGGCTGATGGCATTTCACCCCAGTTGACATGAATCATATGAAGTCAATACATGATGAATTGTAATT
>CATKHJ010291345.1:0-16751 GCA_949750685.1 Vernicia montana | reverse complement strand
ATTTAATGAAATTGATTAATGTATAAGTAAAATTTAATTTTTAATTATTTAAAAATAAAAAATCTTCGTTTTGTCCCGTTCTGTATCGAACCGTCTCGTTCCGTCCCGAACCGTCCTATTAGACCCGAATATCTGTCCCGAACCGTCCCGAAAAATCGAGACGATTTGGTATGGAGATTTTTCCTTAGGGTTTGGTTGAGGAGATTACATTTTAAAAATCTCCGAAATTCGATTCGGTTCTGGAAATTTTCAAACTTCCGAATTTCCCCAAACCGTGCTCAATCCTAATTTTCTCTGTCGTTGATTCCCTCTCTTTTCTCTTTTGTGGCCTTTATTCTTCTCAGTTGCTCATTTACCGCTGTTCTCTTATCCTGTTTCTTTCTCTATATTGTTATCCATGAATCCTTTAAGATGTGGCCCTCCATGAACCCTAGCAGATCTCAATCATTTGATGCGTCATTGATATCCTTTCTCACCTCCTTTTCTGTGTTTTTCTCCATCAACTCTCACGGCCAGAATTCTTCTAACATTTGGTTGTCTATGAACCCTAGCATTTCATTCATCTACTGCACAATTGATTTTCCTATTTTTCTCATTTCTTACCTCTTTTACTCTTAGGTGCTGGTGCGTTGATGATCTTCTCCCTCACCTTCTTTCAATCGTGATCCTTTGCATGTGGTTAGGTGTGAATCCTGGCAGCTTTCCTTTACGTATTTTTTGCTGCTAGGTAGGGTGTCATTACATGTGGGGTTTTCATTTTCCCTCGCTATTTTCTTCATCTGTTGGCTTAAGTGGCCTTGCATATGCGATTATTAGGTTTCTTTCTTTGCTTCCAGTCACTAGTGGTATATTTTTTGTGCTTTCTATTAATTTCTTTCCTTTCAAAGTCTCATGATTATCATTTCTGTGAATCTTATTAATTTCTCCTCTTTTTATTTTGTTTTACAGGTGCATGTATATTTTTGTTGTTTGAATATCAAAGGTCTATTTATCTCAGCGCCAGGTTAGCTTTCTATCATTTTTTAATTTTTAAGTATCACTTTTTGTGATTTTTTCGCTGATTTGTGGTGGTTGTTTGCTTCTGTCAGTGTTTCCTATCATGATTTTGATTTTGCTATTGCTTATTTGTTGTTTACTTGCTCATGTGTGGATGGTTGATGCTTTTGTTCGGCTTGCTTCTATTTTTTTGGTGGATTTTGCTTGAGGGTCTTCCTGCAAACGTGCATGGATTTTTTCATTTTTTTGCGTTACGATTGTTTTGTTGTACTCCATTAATCATCTTTTGTCCTTTGTTGCTTAGGTTGTACAGAGGTCATTATTTTTTATAATATACAGAGTTCATATTTTGCTTAGGTTGTACTTGATTAATCATATTTTATTATGTAGTTTATTTGGATAGTCATTGCTCTTAATTTATTTATTAAATACATTAAATAATGATTTAATTAATCTTTGTTTGCCAGTAGATAATCTATTTCTTTCCTCGTTTTTATTTTTTTAGCTTCTGAGATCTTTGCAAATATTTTGTTCTGACAAGCATTTAATGCTTGGCTACTGTTTGTCTCTACCCTTAAGTAGTATATATATATATATTTTTTTAGTTTTTAAAATGCCATCCTATTAGTCCTACTTCTGTCAGTTTACACCTGTAATGGTTACATTTTATTATCATCTCAAGGCTTATTGCTTTGCACTCACCCATTGTTTTATGCTTTTTCTCATTTTATGTGGTTGTTTACTTTGATATTTACTATTGTTCATTTATTTATTAATAGATGTTGCTTAATAGATTTATATATGTATTATCTTTTGTAATGTTTTCATATTTTTTTAATCAACTTATAATATCTTTCATATCTTCTTCATGATACAAACATTAAATGCTTCACTCTTCTCCATGCTAATCCATGTGTTTAGCTTTACTGTGTTGCTTAGAAGGCTTATGGCTTCTCCACCGAGACTTCATGGTTCATTACAATAAATGTTGAGCCCTTTCTCACTAGATGGTATGTTGTAATCAGTTTTCTTATTTTAGGCGAGTTTGTGGCTTCCCATTTATTGTTTGTCTCTGTGACTTTAATGGTGTCTGGTGCCCACAAGGCTTGGATTTATTTCTTCACTTTTCTCTTTCTTTTTTTTTTTTTTTTTTTTTGTTTTCTAAACTATAAACATATATTTTGATCAGATTTTGATGCTTGATAGAGGTTGGGGCCTGCTTTTAATTGTTATGCAGTATCTCTTGCCTCTATTTCTCTGAAAAATATTTTCTCTCATTTCTTTTAGCTGCTGATTTTTTTGCCAAGCATCTTTTCTATTTTATAGGGGTTGGTGCTTGCTCAAGACATCTATGTAATGTTACTAGCCAGTTGTTTTAAAAAATTAGATGTTTGTTCTATTTTTTTTTTGTTGGAAGTATTCCTTCCTATATGTCCTATTATGTTGTCTCTGTTGGTTCAGTTTTCATTTTAAAATTTGTTTCTGATTTACTTCTTTATTTTTTTTTTTTTTACTTTTCTTTTTTTTTTTCAAAAGTGAATACAAATGTTTTCAGCATAAATTTTGGCCTGAATAGAGCTTGGGCCTACTTTTAATTGCTATGCAGTGCCTCTGGTCTCTATTTCTCTAAAAAATGTTTTCCTTTGGTTTTAGCTGCTAATCTTTTAGCCAAGATTTTTTCCTATTTGGCAGATGCTACTACTTGCTGAAGCTATCTATGCTGTGCTGCCAGCCAATGCTTTAAAATGAATAAATGTTTGTTCTATTTTGGGTTCTATTGGAAGTGTTCCTTCCTGCCATTATGTTGTCTTTATTGGTTCAGTTTCTTTTTTTTTAATCTATTTATACCTTAAATTTTAACTGTTCTTCTATTATTTTTTTGTTTGAACATCACTGCCCTAGAGTGAAAGAGTTCTCTCTTTTTTTTTTTTTTTTTTTTTTTGAAGACTGACATTCTATAAATCTTATACTCATTAAATTTGGGGCTGGATAGAGGTTGGGGCCTGCTTTTAATTGTTATGCAATGTCTTTGTCCTTTATTTCTCTAAAAAAGGTTTTCCAGTGTTTTTAGCTGCTAATCTTTTAGCCAAGGTTTTTTTCTGTTTGGTAGAGGCTGCTGCTTGCTGAATCCATCTGTGCAATATTATCAGCCAATGATTTTAAATGAACAAATGTTTGTTCTATTTTTGGTTCCATTGGAAGTGTTCCTTCCTATATGTGCCATTATGTTGTCTTTGTTGGTTCAGTTTCCTTTTTTTAATTTGTTTATATATTAAATTTTAAATATTCTCCTTATATATATATTTTTTGTTTGAACATTGTTGCCCTAGAGTAAAAAAGTCATTTTTTTTTTTTTATCTTTTTTTAAGGACTAACATTCCATAAATTTAGGGTTGTATAGAGGTTGGGGCTTGCTTTTAATGGTTATGAAGTGCCCCTGGCTTCTATTTCTTTAGAAAACGTTTTTTCTCAGTTCTTTTGACTATTGATCTTTTTGCCAAGCATTTCTTCTGTTTAATAAGGGTTGGTACTTGCTGATGGCATTTATGCAATGTTACCAGCCAGTTCTCTTAAAAGAATATATGTTTGTTCTGTTTTTTATTTGGTTGGAAGTGTTCCTTTCTATTTGTCCCATTATGTAGTCTCTGTCGGTTCAGTTTCTTTTTAAATATATTTTTTATTTATTTCCTGATTTTTTTTTTCACTTTTTGTTTTTTTTTAAACCCGAAAATTTGTTTTTAGCATAAATTGGGAGCTGGATAGAGGTTAGGGCTTGCTTTTAATTGTTATGCAGTGTCTCTGACTTTTGTTATTTTCCTTTGCATTTATATTTTTTTTTAAATAATTTTTACTTATGGATCTCTTTTCCTAAAACTGATATTTTATAAATTTTAGGCTTATCAAATATTCATTTTAATGATTTCTTTAGTCTATTTTTTAGCCTTGATTCTTACTTTATTATTTTGCTTCTTATTGTTTTTCCCTTTTTAATTGTTTCTTGCATGTTTGTTGTTTTATGCCTACATAAGTAATAGAAGATTGCTTCAAGGTCACTTCCCTGTTTTTCATTATGAGTTTACCTCTTATTTTCATGTTTGTTTGTTCATTACTTTGGCCTGCAATGGGTGTCTTTTTTAGTTGTTTTCCTATTTTTTGTTTCCCCTGTCATTTGATATCTTTCAATATGCTTTTGTCCTGTTTATTTGTATATTCTTTTACTTCAATATTATCTTTAAATTTCAGCCAGTACATATGATCATTGTTATATTTCCCTTACAACACACACTTCATGTTTTTAACATGCTTTTATTTTGTATGTTTGGCCTTTTCTTTTTTTCCTAGGAATGCACTTATAGTTTTTTCATCAGCATGATATTAATATATGTTTTATATATATTTCTTGCTTCAATTTTATCTTTTTTATTTGAGTTTGTACAAATGGTTACTATTAGAGCTCCCTTACACCGCACACTAGATAGTGCGCTTCAACAGCTTGGCCTTCCTCCTGCTACATATGAAATGAAAGAAAATGATGACGGTGTCTTTACATGCACTATATATTATCTCTATTCTGATGGATCAGGAGATAATTTCATCTCCTATACGATAGGAATTAGCCCTGAGTCTGTTGATGAGGCCAAAAACAATGCTTCCATATTGGCCTTGGATTATCTAACTGGTTTGTTCAGTTTGGATCTTGTTGATTATAATTAAAACCAAGTCTGAGTCCTATGAGAAGGAAGATGTGGATACTTTAAGAGCTAGGTATGAGAAGTTGCAATCCAAGTTTAGCACATTGTCAAAGAAATTTGAGAAGGCCTGCACAGCATTTAAGAAGATTGAGTCAAGTGTTGGTGGGGTTTCTTATCTTCTGTAGGGTTATGCTTCTGACTATTTTGCCTCCTTGCCTTAGACAATTGAGCCATGAGCATATTTTAGTAACTTTTTGGAGTCTCTTTATATATATATATATATGTGTGTTCTTCTGTGGTTCGCTTTGAACTCCTTACTAAGCTACCCCTTTTGTTCTTTATATGTTATTTGGTATAGACATCATATGTTTTTAATTTTGTACCAAGTCAGACTGGTTATCTGTCTGCTTTTTCTATGTATATAAGGTTATTGGATATCACATAGGCAGATGTTGTTTGTATTTCGTTTTATTTTTTAAAGAATGAAGAACCTTGCTTAATACATATATATTATTAGTATGAACAACATGTGCTTGCACTCTTTCTTTATTTTTTTTCCTACCAGATTTTTCTTTTTTACTTCTTATGTTCATTAATGAAGCAAATGGCTTTCAGTTCAAATGTAGTAGAAATTTTAGCAGATTAATTATGATTTATCTTTATGCATGATAGATGCTTATTTTTTCCCCCCCTTAGCAACTGAACTCGCTAAAAAAATGAATCTGAAACTGTTTTAGATAGCAATGGAAAAAGTAATTATACGCTGGATTGTATTTTATTTTTAGTCTCCACGTCAATGCTAATGAAAGTTAAAAAAACACACTTACTAATTTACCTGTGCTGGAATTTTTATCTAGCTTAATCTAAATAACGAAAAAATAATTGAAATTTAGTTTTCTTTTATTCCTTTTATGTCAAGACCCAACTTTGAGTCGTGACTGTCCTAGGGCATAAGGAGACATAAGGCCACTTAAACCTGTAGAACCCTTTTATTATTTATTAACTTTCATCAATTTCCATGTTACACTTATCCCAAGACTGAAACCATAATTACCATTTCTTATTACTAATTACCATATTAATCATCTATGTAATAAACAGTTATTAGCTTAATACCATTTTCATGTTTATTACCTTTGAACTCCATTTTTCAGTAGTTTTATTGCAGTTCACCCATAAATTACTTAATTGCTTGAACTGTAATAATATTATACCAAACCACACACCATGTAAATAATATTCTAAATTTTACAATTTTTACAAACCTTAACAATCCATGGAGCTCTAGAGGGAAACTTCCAAAATATTGCATAACCATATATCATAACACTAAAATAACAGTGCAATTTCCAAGCTAAGAGATAGAATTTGAAATTTACCTTGTTAACCTATCAACTGGTCCTGAAAATAAACAACAATTATGGAATGAGACAAAACTCAATGAGTACAGAATAATATTATACAGGATAAACAAATAATGTATGAACAATTGTGGCTCCTTATAGCAATAAAGCGATGTTAAACAAAATTGTCCTTATGGAACAACTTTTCCATTTACAACAGATATTATATCTTTAACAGAAATAATTCATTTCTCGGAAACGGTGTGTTTCCCCCCACAAACAATCGAATGGTGGCATACGCCTTGCTCACTCCCACATATATACTTAGTCACATGCACAACTAAGCAGGTCATACGTTGGGGACCTTAAACCCTTTCCAGATAAGGTTCGGATAATCTCACCCTATCCACGGGTCTCATTACCATTATGCATAAGGTTCGATATATTGCTCCATTTCAGAGGGGTATTCTGCTTATCATGGTATCATTATAACATTATACATTTTCTATCTACGAAATGATTCAATGGATAATACATCAATAAATAATTAGGTTTCCATCATTGATCACATTATAAGATCAAAGCAATATAGGCTCATTTGGCCAAATGTCATAAACAAATATTTTTCTCAATTTGGATCGATAATCAATAAGGCAAATAAGGTTTGCCAAAGAATTGCAATGCATTTCAAATAGGAAATAATTGAACATTAATACTCATATTTAAGGCACAAGTCGTATTATATTATTAAGTACTCAGTTTCTACTCCTTAGCTCCTATTCCGAAATATTCAACGTAAATTATAATGAAGCTCCTTGGTATTTCGAACAATACCTTTGCCTTTAGGTTCTACAAACATACAATACAAATGCACATTAATCACTATTTCTTTATCACACTAACCACATCCTAACTCAATGAATCACTATTTCTTTATCACACTAACCACATCCTAACTCAACCTTATTATCACTTTCCTATTATTAACCATCAAAAATACACTCAAACACATTAAATAACACCACATATAAATACATTAGCAAAATAAACATTTTAATTTAAGAATCCTTATGTTGGCCGAACCTTCCCATCAAAGAATTTAATTCCTTTTTCTTTCCAATTCCATAATTAAATTCCATACTCCTCAATTGGAATCAATGCAAATAATTTTCTAACATTCAATGGAACTAATGCACTTCTAAATTTAAAATCCATAATTTGGTATATTTCAATTAAATTTAAAAAAAAAAATCATTTCCACCAACCAAATTCCAATTTTACCTTGTAAACATCAAATTGCATCAATTCTAAACTTAATTGACCAATCAATTTTAAAATTTCAAGCTTAAATCTTGGAATTCCCAATTTGACTTAAAAACCCTAGAATTTGGGGAAAACTATCAATTTCATATCCAAACTTCAAATTGAACATGGATTCATCAAATTAGCATCCAAAAAATCAATATCCATCAATCAATTGAAATTAAATTACTTCAATTCTCATAAACCCCAAATTTTTGCCATAATGGGGTGATTTGGGGAAAATCTAAATTCCTTAACCAAATCTTAAATTGGTTTTTGAATAATGAAATTAGAATAATATAAAGCCTATATCATCAATCAAACATAAAAAAAATAAAAAAAAATTAGAAAAAAAAACATTCATCAAATCACATATTTCCCTTATAACATGGATTATGCCTCCAACATTTTCAAGTTTTGTATAAAATCCCCATAATTCAATTTGACACTACTAAACCAATTTTCTACACCCCAAATGATCTTAGATATTATTAAAATAATTTTAGAACACTTCCTCCAAAATTTTAAGGAGAGGCCGACCCTATGCATTCATGGAATCTAAATGATATTTCATGCTTCCTTTGCTTATTTTCACATAATAAACCTTAAATTCTCAACTCCTATTTGCATAATCCATTAAAAGACATAATATATATATATATATATATATATATATATATATATATATATATATATATATATATATATATATATATATAATTTTCCCATGAATTTCCCCATGTGAGCCAAACCATATAAAAAGAAAGAAAATGAATCAAAAGCATGTAAAACATCAATTTCAAGCTAGAATCAAAGAAAGAAATTACTTTGTATCAATTCTCATCTTTGTAAGCTTTAATATAGTCTCCTATGGTGATGAACAAGTTGAGAGGTTTTTCTTTTTTGGTGAAAATTGTGTGTTTTTCTTCTTCTTCTTTTTTTTTTTTTTTTTTTTTTGTGGTGAGTTGCAAATGGTGAGAAATTAACATCTTTTTTCTTATATATGAATGGAATGGATGGTTGTGATTTAATCTCTCAATCTCAATGGTTATGATTCAATCAAGATGGATGGCTATGATCAATCATGATGGATGGCTAAGATCACTCTTAGGTGGATGGTGACTTAGCATAAATAATGATGAAGAAAAATAAACTTGGACAATGGTGGTGGTGAGATGAGATTTCCACCATTGTTAAGAAATGGACTTAGTCAAATTTGGTGGCTTTCTAGTCTTTCTAGTCAACTTTGGTGTCTAACCCAATTACTCACCATTGTAACCATAATTAACTTATTTTAACCTTAGTGTAGTTAAGTTTCACCAAAATATGAGCCTTAATGGGCCGTCCATTCCATGAGCTTAGACCTTGAGTCCAAAAGCCTATTAACAAGTCCACCCGTGCGCATTTTCTGAACTTAAAATTTTTCCAGTAACTTTTTTTCTTTCTTTTCACTTGGCATTTTAATTCCTACCTTCCCATATCATTACAAACTCAAAATATAGTCAGATTACCTTAATTAATTCAATAAAATACATATAAACATTCATACTTTAAAAAAAATAAACAAACTGTTATAAATAATTATTATATGTGGATATTACTTAAACATTCTTGAGTATATATTTTAGAGAGATTATAGTATAGGGCTATTTCAGTAATGTTGTATACACTAAACCCTAGTTATTCCTCTATATAAGAAAAGCTAAGGTTAATCTTATAATAAGAGTTTGGAACTCCTTTTCTCTCTACATATTTTCTTCTATCTTTGTTTACTTTATTGTTTTATATTTCTTCTTATTGTCTTTGATATGCTGAGCTAATAAGCCGATTTACAACACGTTATCAGCACGATTAATTCTCCCTAAAGAATACGGTGTAGAATAAGAGAGGATGAACCTAATCATTCCACGAACACATGTGCGTGATTGATTATTTTGCTAGGAACATCAAAATTACTGTAAGTGTATTTACTTATTGCAATATTTGTGATTTCAATATATATATGTGTATCTTGAGTTAGTAAAATCTAACATGTGATATCAAAGCTAACATATATAAATTGAAATTCTTTTATGGGTTATTGATTATTTAATCAATAATATTTTGAATTGGAGTGAATTCACAATATATTAGTAATTATAATACTGGTATAATGCATAATATCAAAGTATATACCGAAATTATTCCAATTTTTGATTCTTTTCAGTGTTGATATTTTGGCCTTGTGATTGTTGTTTATTTTCATTGTGGATGTAATTCTTTGTAGTTCCATTATACTTTGCTTATAGCTGTCTATAAGATGAGTCTCATATACATTGAAACAGTTAAACAAAATATAGCAACTATAATCAAAATATACTATAATAGATGAAAAAAGCAATGCGTTTATTTGTTTATATTCATTTATTCACTATACTATATTCGTTTAATACTATACTATACTATACTATTTTTGTTTTTTCACTATTAATTTGTCGTCACTATTTATTAAAGCAATGCGGATGTTTATTTCATAATTATTTTTTTTTATTTTTAAAACATTAATTTTGACTTTTAGTCGGTATATGAAAAGGAACTTGATGCTATTTATTTAATATAGTTCCTGAAGAACTTGTATTCTAAATTCCTGTAGAATTAAATAAATTAATACAGTTCCTGAAGAACTAGTATTATCTATAGTTCTTAAAAAACTAATTAAATAAATTATAAATTCCTAAAGAATTGGTACCCTAAGTTCTTAAAGAACTAAATATCTTAAATTTATGGTACACTAGTATTCTAATTTGTTAAAAAACTGATACCCTACGTTCTTAAAAAATTAAATAAATTATCTATAAGTATTTAGAAGACTGATTTAATTATGATATTATTCTCTTTAAAATACAATTCAAACATGTTTAGAATCACTTCACAACTAAAATTGTGTGGTGCTAAAGTTATAAAACATAATATGTTATAGAAGACATATACTATTTTTATACATCTAACATGCTCCTACAGCAGCAATATAGAGAGCTAAAATTTACAAAATATTTTAAACTTATTGCCTGTCTTCCAATGGCTGAAAAAAATAATAAATTGCTAATGATAAATCATCAAGCTAGACCCACTAGTACAACAGCAATCCCTGAAGTGAATGTTGTAGATAACCACATGAATAATGGATGTGGGTGAAACATCTTGTTGAATTTTACTAAAAGTCAAAACTCAAGAGTGAGCTATATTTGATAGATCATGAGAACTCTAAAAGAGAAATAACTCACATAGAGGATACAACTCAGCTCAATATATTGACTCCCTGAAGGAGTATTTGGCTAAAATTTTATATTTTGTATTATTTTTATTACATTATTGGATTATATCGATAAGTTTTTTATCCATATTATTTTATATTATAATCTTATTATTGTTTTATCCTTAATATACGTGAAAAACATATTGCGTTGAACCTGCAGTTCAAGCATTGAATTTGTATTTCAATAATAAAATCTTGAAGGTTTGGTATGACATGTCATTATGCATATAATACATACTCTCTCTTTACAACATGTACATGGATGCGAGCCTAATATTTCTCATCTGCGAGTTTTTGGTTGTGCCGTGTATGTACTAATTGCACCACCTTAAAATGGGTCCACAAAGGAGACTCAGAATTTATTTTGATGAGACACATTTTTCGACATTAGGAGGAGAGAAAAGTACCTATTAGTGCTAAATAATATCGAGAAATTTCCTGAAAGGAAAATCATTTATATAGTTTTGATCCAGTACAAGTCAAAGTGAACTAGAAGTTCAGAAAATAATACAATTACAACAAATTGCAATTCAACTGGCAAATGCATTTATAGATACTAAAATAGTAACAAAGTCTCATATTCCAACTGCTAATACCCTACTAAGGGTTGTGGTTCCTATTGAAAATAGAAAATCAATCGAGCTCAACACATGCCAGAAGCGTGGATAGTAAATTGGAACTAAAGATAAAAATTCGCAGAAAAAGAAAATCAATCGAGCTCAACACACGCCAGAAGCGTGAATTGTAAATTGGAACTAAAGATAAAAATTCGCAGAAAATGAAAAATCAGCGTCACTAAGAAAATCTCTTGAAGAGAAGCCTCTTGAAGAGGAAGATCTCAGTCAAAGAGCTATAGCCAATTATGAGACATAGACTGAGACAACGATGGCTCATGTAGTTGATGATCATATGAATGAAAATTATAAGATCTAAATTAATTTTGTGATACAGGAGAAAGATTTGATAGAAATTCATTTATCATCGATGATGAATTTGCCTTAATAGTAGCTCTTGCTATCTCAAGAGACAATCTGGATCTAAAACCTATGAATATAAATGAATGTTAGCATAAAACATGATTAGCCATCATGGAAAGAGGCAATTCAGGCCGAGCTAGATTCGATATTTAAATGCTTGGTATTCGGACTTATTATGCTGACTCCCCAAAATGTAAAATCAGTTTGGTATAAATGGGTGTTTGTTCGAAAGCGTAATGAGAATAATGAAGTGGAAAGATATAAAGCCAGGCTAGTTACCAGTGTTTTTCGCATAGACCTAGTATTGACTATGAGAATATTTATTATCCTGTTATGAATATGATCATGTTCTGATATTTTATTAGTATGGCAGTCAAAGAAAGGCTTGATATGCACCTTATGAAAATTATATTTATGTGAAAGTCTCAGAAGGACTAAAGATAATAGAAATGAATGCACATCAAACATGTGATATAAATTACATTGAATAGCAGAAATCCCTGTATGGATTAAAGCAGTCTGGACATATATGGTATAATCGTTTGATTGAATCCTTATTGAAAGAAGGATATGTTAATAATACATTATGATTATATGTATTCATAAAAGACCACATAGTGATTCTATTATTATTGCAGTATATGTTAATGATTTAAATGGGACTCCTAACAAACTTTTGAAAAGTGAGCTCGAGATGAATTTAGAAGAAACAAAATTTTGTATCGGCTTGTAGATCGATTATTTATCCCCCAAATGAGTCCTAATATACCAGTTTACTTATGTGGAAAAGGTACTTAAGCAATTTTGCATAAATAAATCATTTTCCTTAATAATGGTATCCGCTCACTAAAAGTGAAGAAAGACCATTTTTAGACGTAAAGAAGATAACAAAGAGCTATTAATTGGTCTTGAAGTACCATATTTGAGTGCTATAAGGGCATTCATGTATCTTGCAAATTGCATCAGGCTTGATATTGCATTTGCAAGAAAAATTTCTAGTTAGGTATAGCTCTGCACCAACCAAGAGACATGACAGTGGTGTAAAAGACTTATTGTGTTATCTTCGAGTCCATATTAATTTGGTTATATTTTTATATAATTCATATTTGACATTGGTTTACATACGGATGTTGGTTATTTGTCTGATCCATATATAAGGATAGATCTCAAACTAAATATGTGTTTATTTATGATGATACTGCAATTTTATAAAGATTTTTATGATCCTGAAATACCTCAATAAAGATGCTCCCATTATATTGTTTAAGAATAATGCAATATGCATTACACAAACTAAAAGTGGATATATTAACGGTGATATAATTAAATATATTTCACCCAAATTCTTTAATACGCATAAGCTCCAGAAGAGTGATGAAATAAATATCCACCAAATTCGCTCAAGTGACAACATAGTAGACTTATTTACTAAGTCCTCATCTAATGTCATATTTGAATGGCTTGTTTTATTGATTGATATGTGTCGTCTTAAAATGTTGTCTTCATCAGGAGGGAGCGAATCAATATAAGATTGTACTCTTTTTTCTTAGTCAAGTTTTTGTTCCACAGGATTTTCTTGACCAGATGTTTTAATGAGGCAATTTGTGCAATGACAAAATAGTGTATGAATTGTACTCTTTTCCTTAGCTATATTTTTTCCCACTGGATTTTCTAGCAAGGTTTTTAACGAGGCATATTCATGTCGCAAGTAATATCCAAGGGGGAGTGTTATAAATAATTATTATATGTGGATATTACTTAAACATTTTTTAGTATATATTTTAGAAAGATTATAGTATAGGGTTATTTCAGTAATGTTGTATACACTAAACCCTAACTATTCCTCTATATAAGGAAAGCTAAGGTTAATCTAATAATAAGAGTTTGAAACCCCTTTTCTCTTTACATATTTTTTTTTATCTCTCTTTACTTTATTGCTTTATATTTCTTTTTATTGTTTTTGATATGCTAAGTTAATAAGTCGATTTACAACACAAACAACATTTTAGTATCAAAAGAGTTCCTTTTTATCCCATCACTATTTTATTGTCACATTATCCCTAAAATTTATATTCTATGGTATTATCATAACTCTAATGAGCTAAGAAACCTTGGGTATTACACTTTAGCTTTTTTATTAAACAAGTTGACTTATGTATAAAATTAAGTATGATTACAGTTTAATCATATCATGAGCAACTGTGATTTAAGATATAATTTTTTACAGTTCGACATGACCATTTGTTTAATTATGGATTAAAATAGGGTAATAATCATCAATAATAAAACAATTATTAAAGTAAAATTGTAAGCTAACCTTTATAATTTAGCCATTTCTTAGTCAATTTATAAACAAAATTATAACCTTTCATTTCTTTTTATTTGGCTATTTTACCATCATCACTAAATAAAAAATATGGATATTATATGAGTGGATTTTGTTTTTTTATTCTACTAATGTTTGTTAATCTTGATTGTCCTTGATACGAAATATTAATATGTGGATTAGTAATAATTTAATCTTTAATTTTTGCATGTTCAAGATTCACAAGGAAGATTTTCCTATACGCTTTCGGTATGTTTTTTATCTCATGTTTTTAACAAAGTTTATTTGAATGAATTTGTTTGATGTTTCTTCGCCTATGATTTTGTTGCATTTGACAATTTTTTTTATCTTTCTTTCGACATGCTGGTGCTTTGCTTATTAATTTGTTATTTGTATATAGTAGATTTATATGTGGAAGCTTTTAATCATTCAATCACAAGTACCAATAACTTATTTGAGGTTCATTTGTTATTAAGTGCCCCAAATGCAGGTATAAACTTTTAATTAAATTTTTTTCTATAATAATACAATTATCAACGCATGTCCCAGAATAATCCATACTATTTTCTAATCTTAGATGACATTCCTTGCCTACTTAACTTTGCTCAAAAGAATGACAAAAAGGATGCTCATCTTAATTTGAATTTTTGTGCCGATGAAGATTTAGTCGATGTTCCTATAATTGAATTTTATTCTTCTCCAGGTATTACCTATATTACTTATTTTATAAATAGTTCTTAGTATTTGTTTCTATTATCCTTATTTTAAATTTTTTTTAATAGACGTGGACCAAACGCATCATGATATTATTTTGCCTGCCCAACAAAGACCTAGAAAGCGGAGACAAATTGTGTCCTCTTTGTCTCCTTCTACGTCATATATTAGTCGCATGAAAAATACGAAATCAGATATAAGCATGTCGGACAATGAGTATCATTTTTGTGGTGCACTGTGTTGGTTAGCAGAGTGTCCAATTAAACTATCTATTGACGGGAAAAAAATTTACACTGTTTGTTGCAAAAAAGGGAGGGTCAAATTACCACTCTTACAACAAATACCTCCTTTTCTTGATGATATATTGAGGCATGATGGAGGTCCTATGTCTTCGACCTTTAGAGAATATATTGTTAAAGTTAGCTCAACTAATCATTAAATTATTGTCAATATTAGCTCAAAAGTAGGTGGCCAAAAAAAAATTTTTGGTTTGTCAAAATTAGCTTAACCACTCACCATTAATTTGTCAAAATTAGATAAGGTGGGTGGTCAAAATTAAGAAAATTTTGATTGGAGTTATTAGTTATTTGTCTATATAAATGCTAGAGTTTCAAGCTTAAAATCAGCCCAATTTGAGAGAGAAAATAGAGAGTTTGAGAGATAAAAATATTTGAGTGTGTTTCTCCTATTTTAAAAGATAGAAATTAATTTGTTTTCTCCTTATAAAATAGAGAGAGGTTGTGTTATTGTAACTCCTATTATTTTCTTATAGTGAAATTCTTCTATCCTTGTCCGTGGTTTTTACCCTAATTTGTTTGGGGGTTTTTCACGTAAAATCTGTGTTTAAATCATCTTTATTATTTTATCAAATTATTAGCTGCAGTTTTGCTCTAATCCGGTGTCAATTTTCGCAACAAATCCCACATTGAAAGTGTAAGGAAGTGAAAAGAAATTTATATAGGCCGACTCAGTACTATTTAAATAATTTGAATTAAACATTTTAGGTCGGAGTTAAACCATAAAAGAATAGGTTTGAAGTCAGCTTCGGGCTCAACCTTTATAGAAAATATCACTGTTTCTTTTTTTGTGTGTTTACATAGTGTTTTTAGTTTGTAAACTATATTTAGGAAAACAAATTTTCTAATCAATGTACTATTAAGCAAGATAGAAGGATGAAAAAGAAAAAAAGATAGATGGATCAAAAGAAATTTTATTGCCATAAAAGTATATAAACATTTAATGCAATATTTGACATTTTGAATAGCTAATTAATATTATTAATTATAATAGTAAAAAAATTAATATTTATGCTTTTAAAAAAAATATTAATTATTTACAGTTTAAGATAAAATAAAAATATATATCTTGTGCAACTTATAATAATAGAAAAATAAAAGAGAACAGGACACATAATTTTCAATTCTGTATATAGTTTTCGAACCGTCTATAATATATAGTATTCGATTGTCTATAAAACTGCATGTGAGATGACAAAGTAGGTCTAACCTATATTAGCTATATACATTTGTAATAACAAATAGAGAAAAAAATGATATTAATATATTTTCACTTAGAAAAAAAAAAAAAGGATATACTAGGTATATTAATTAAATGTCTTTACATATTTTGAAAATTGCTTTATTTTATAAGTTTCGTCATATTCAAACATTTATTTTAATTATTTCATTTGTAATGAAATGTTCCTTATACTTAAACTTAACTTAATCATCATTATAGTATTTAAATGTATTTTAGTTTGGTTCCTAGAAATTAATTTAATATTCATCTATACAATAAGTTACAACTATCATCACTTTTTGTGATAACTATGACTAACTAGCAACTATTAGAAAATATACTAAATTATAAAAGAAAATCTCAATTTTCACACTTGATCGCTGTTATGAATAAAGAATCTAAGAATGAATAAATTTGTATCTTTTTTTGTGTGTATTGTAATGGTTATGTTGACCTAAATTGGGTGTTCAATTTAGTCAATCTCTATTTTGATCTTGACAAATCAAATTGAATTGTACTAATGTTTCAACTAAGTGTATTTTTCAGATAAAATGACCTATTAAGTACTTGAGAATGAAGAACTTAGAA
>CATKHJ010291336.1:0-22146 GCA_949750685.1 Vernicia montana | reverse complement strand
ATTCATAATTGTTCATTCATTTAATGTTCATGAAATCATTTTAAGTCATTGTATATTAAACTTGCCAAACTCATTCAAATTAAAATAAACCGAAAACCTAGTCCCCGAATCCTCTTTGGTAATCGAGGCTAGTGTACTTTTTTCATTGGACAATAAATTGGAGTCATTAAATGAGTTTTTCCTTAACTTTTCCCAAATAAAATAAAATTAAGGTGGCGACTCCTAAAACACATTTTCAAAGATCAACCAATCCGAACCCGAGGGTTCCATCGTGAGACCAGACCCGAATGAGCATTTCGATGCCCACTAGCGGATCGGACCGGTGCTCAGGCGAGGCCTCATAGCTTGTCAAAACACTTTCAAAAGCCATGTCCAGAGGCAAACTCTGAACAGATGGGTCACATAAAAGCCAACCCCTCTTCTCATTTGAAAAGGCCAAACCTGACCAAGCCTTTCTACCTAATTTTTTTTTCTGAAACCAAATCTAACCGAGCCTTTCCCATATGATCTTCTGTGAGGTTAAACCTGACCTAACCTCCCAAAATAACATTCTAGGCCATACCTGACCAAGCCTTTCCCACCTGAACTTCTTCGAGGTTAAACCTGACCTAGCCTCCCAAAATAACATTCTAGGCCAAACTTGACCGAGCCTTCCAAAGGCCAAACCTGACCTTCCAGAATGATTTTCTCCGAGGCCACACCTGACCGAGCCTTCCAAGATGACCTTTTCCAAGGGCCATAAAAATCAAGAATCTGAGCCTCGGGACCTAGGACCCAACCCTCAAGCCTTTGAACCATCCTTAGATCATCCGGGATTGAATAATGAGCACAACACAACTGAAATAATGTAAAACAGACATAAAACGAGCAAGAATGAGCGAAAACTAGCCGAACAGGCTGAAGCGGGGCCCATGACCGCTCAGGCACTGCGGTCACATGTCACTATTTATGATTCTCACATTGAAAAACGTAAAAATTCTCCCTAGCCTCTCTCCCTATATAAAGGAGACCCCCCCCCCCCCCCCCAAGTCATTTAGGATCATAAAAATTTGCTTGATCAACCATTTGATCTCAAAGCAAACAGTTTTTTAGCTTGATCCGAAAAGAACGAGCATTTTAGTTTTAAAGTTTCTTTTTCTTGCTTTGTTACTACTCTTTACTTTGCAAAGCGAGATTGGGTTGTGACTTCCAGAGTCGACCCATCAAGTCAAAAGTTTTCCGCAGTATGAGGCAAGCTTCTCGCCGTCCAAAGCAAGTCGTCGCCCGCCGCCGACCGAGACAAGTCTCCTCCATCCTAAGATATTTATTTTATTTCTTTTTATTTTATTTATTTATTTCTTTTTGTTTTTATTTTGCTTCCTTTGATTTTATATTCTTTTTATTTTATATAATTAATATTGCTTTGTTTGAGGAAGTGCAGGCTATGATCAATCAAGCTAACCTCAACCCAACTATCCTAAATCCAATCCTAGACCAAACCACTCCAAATCTGAATCAAGTCAATTCTCCTCCAGCCCAAGCCCATGCCCACACTACCTCCGTGCCAAACACCTTCACCCACTTTAACCCTTCCTCTCCCTTGAATCTTTTCAAGGTAGGGAAGTGTTCTCCCATCCAGACACCAAAATGGTCATGGAAAAATTTGAAGTGATGGAGAAAGCCATCAAATCCTTAAAGCTCCGCAATGACCTAATTGATGTGGACAGCTTGACCTTATTCCCTGATGCCAAGCTTTCTCCTAAATTCAAAATGCCTGAACTCGAGAGATTTGATAGAACCACTTGCCCTAAGACCCATCTAAAAGATATATGTGGGGGCAATGCAGCCTTTGGGATTTAACAATGAGCTCCTTACTCAATTGTTCCAACAATCACTAACCGGTGTTGCCATGAGATGGTTCATTTCACTAGACAAGAGCCAGAAAATGACATGGGATGATATATGTCGTGCCTTTATCAAGCAATATCAGTACAACAGTGAAGTGAATGTCACTAAGTGTGACTTGGAAACCACTAAGCAACTTCCAAGTGAGTCTTTCTCAATGTTCCTTACAAGGTGGAGGGCTAAAGATGCTCAAATGGTAAACCAACCAACCGAACAAGAATAGGTGGACATCATTGTCAAGAACCTACTCTCAGCTTACCATGCCCATTTGCTAACCTAATACCTGCCCACCTTTAAAGCTTTGATTGCATCAGCTTCGAAAGTTGAAGATTATATCCAAGGCGAGTCATCCCAAACTAGATTCCCCACCACTGATCTGAATAGTGATGAATAATCTGAACCCCATGACCTTTGAGACTAAGACCGACATGTCACTTTTCCTTTCAAGCTGAATCCATCACTGTAATCCATGCATCTTCACCGAAGTGGAAAACAGACCCCCACCTCACCATTACCTAAGTAGCATATTATGGAGGAGTCCAAACTCAGTTGATCTAACTTGTCTGAGATTGAATCCAAATCCGAGTCTGAGTCCATGTCCATGTCCATGTTCAAAGTCCAAGTTTGAGTCTGTCATTTTTGTGTTCTTCTTTTATTTTGTACTATCTTCTCCTTTTATAATAAAATATTTATGTTATTCATGCACTTCTTTATTCTCATATTTCCTGTTTAGTTTAAAATAGTCTCGTCTAAAAAAAAGAATCAATAAAGATAAAGAATCAATAAATTTTAGCAAACATTTGCATTTCACCATGAAATCCACCATGATTTGGACAAATCAAAACTTGAGGTATTTTTGTAGCCGCATCATCAGCAGCCGCTTCACTAACTCCAAATTAAAAGATAGTCGAGATAATAAAGAACATCAAGTGGTGATCTCTTCAGTTGGAGCAGGTAAAGCTAAAAGCAATCCAATGAAGTTACCCATTACACTTTTGGTAATCAAGAATAACACCTCAACAAAGAGGGCAACAATCTCAAAAAGGACCCGATGAACTCAAATAAAATTTTCTTTTGGGTAATTAGGTGGCCTATATAGTAGCCAAAGAAGACCTTGTTAGAAACTATTTCTGTTTTAATTCTCAGGTTCAAATGAGTTGGCTTAGGGAGCAGGGTCTCTAATAACAACAGCTTAATTGGTTTCACTGTATCAAGTTTTTACCTTTAATTGAAAAGCTTCTATCACTTGAAAATAATAATAATAATAGACTTTATTAAATAAATTGAATTTTTGCAAAATCCTTTCATTTTAATATTTTTTTTTAAGTAATTCATTTTTAATTTAAAATATTTGAATTTTATTAGTTATATCTTTCCAAGTATGAGAATTGATAAAATTGAATTCGATTGAATTGAATTCTTTCAAAAATTGAGTTTCCAAATGGGAGCTAAAGAAAATATTTTTCAAAATTCACGGAATTAAAAACCAAAAATTTTAATTTCATGGATTTATTCAATCTTTTTCATTTAGTATAAGGACTAAATCCATGTATTTGAAAGCTACTTTCATATGGGATTTAAAAAACCTTCAAATTAAGATATTGTAATTAATGAAGTATTTTGAACGACATATAGATTTTATCTTCTTTTTATTGTATCAAACAATAAATTTATACTAAATTTAGGCCCTCTTTAAGAGTTTAAAAGAATGAAAAAGAAAAAGATAATATTTAACTCAACGGATAGGGAAAAAAAATGTAAGAAAGATTAAACAATTTTTTGTGTTTGGAAGTTTTAAAAAGATAAAAAAGGATTTTAAATATTTCATGTTTGGAAGATTAGAAGAAAAAAAAGGACAATTTAAAATATGATTTACTATTATATCTTTTTATTTCTTTTTATTTTATAAGAGACTGAGTAGGATTATAAAACTATTTATTGAACCGTAATTTTTTATGAGGATAAAATTATCTAATTAAAAAATTATTATTATTATTATTATTATTATTATTATTATTAAAATATATATATATATATCTTATTCCTAAGGATGGCAATGGAGCGGGAAATTTTCGTTCTCTTGGGGATTTGCCCCGAACGAGGCGGGAATTTTCTAAATGTTATCCACATGGGCGTGGTGATGGGGGAAATTTCTTTCCTGTTAGCAAGGATGGGACGGAGACGGAGAGTGTATTCTCCACCCCACGGGAATCCTCATCACTGTCCTCGTGAGAACCCGATATTATATATATATATATATATATATATATATATATATATATATATATATATATATAAACACATATATAAGGATTTTTTATTTTATCTTAATTCAATTTTTAATACTTTTAGATAGTAGAATTTAATGTATAAAAATTTAAAAATTAGATTTTATTTATGTTTAAACTCACAATATATGTATAATTGGAGATATTTTGATTATTAGTATTACTTATATATTTTATTAAGTTTTTATACATTACTTATATATATTTACTTATTAATATATATATAATATTACTAATATGTTTTTTTATATTTATAAAATTCATAAATGGTTGAAAAATAAGAAAAATTTATTTAAAAAATGTTAACAGATTCAGACATACAAAATATCAACCAAATAAAATTAAAATGTAAATACGCTTAATATATTAAAAATGTTATGTAATTTTATTTAATAAAACATTAAAAAATTCAGCATACATAAAAACATGAGAGTATTTAAATAAATTTCTTTAGAGTTGTCATGATTTGAAAGAATTACAAAAAAAAGAGTGATAAAATTAAATTCAAGTGGAAAACGAGTATCCCGTGAAAATGGAGATCCCTACGGAGACGGGAATAGAGACTAAATTGTCTCCGTTTATAAGGCGAAAATAAAGATGAAAATTCCCCACTAAGATGGAGATGGAGACGGGGGATGACACCCCGCCCCGCCCCATTGTCATCCCTACTTATTCCTTCAATTTTGAAGGATAAGAAAAGCAGAGTTTCATATGATAACTAATCTCTTATCTCTTAGCTTTCTTTATTTTTCGGAGTCTTTAAACACCCAAATAAGAGATAATTCTTATTCTACTTCATTCTTCCTTCCTTTCTTTTTTTTATTCCAACTCAGGCTTGAGCAAAGGTTGTTTTTCCCTGGTTTCTAGGCTGCCCCTTTAGTAACTGACTTTTGGGCTTGTTGCCAGGCAAAAAAAAAAATCCAAAAGTTCCTAACTCTACCGATATGCTTTAATTCTTTAACTGAACCGGCAGGTGTGCGTCGTTGCAGCCATTAGCTACCATCATATTTTTCTCATACAAATACATTTAGCAAATAAGCCTTTGAAACAATATCTGACCACAGGTTGCAAATCATCATTAGCAACTATATCAAATACATGCCAAATATTAACATCAAATGTACTTATCATCTCATCACACCCCTCAGCACAACCATAAGTGTATATATATAACCCGAGTGATAGATCCAAATTTCAAATTGTGCAATTAACTGAAAAAATAGAACGTCTCATAATTGCAAGTTGCACAAAACGATTTTAAAAGCTTTCAATAATCTCACCTTTAATGAGTAACCTAAATCAAACCTCAAATAATTCAATAGTTAAATCCTAAAAAACCCAACATTAACGCAATTGACCCAAATAGACTAGACCACTGCCAAAAGCATCCCTCATCCATTAATGTTCAGATCTACAAAATTAAAGAACAGCTATTATCAACAAGATAACCATACCTTTCATGGAAAATTTACAGACCCATGAAAAGATCCGAGGGAACAATACATATTCATTTACAGAATTATATTCATTGCTATTGCAAATGTTCATGTCAGAACTATCAATACAGAAGCAGCAATCACTCTTAGGGACCTCAGCTCATTCTCTGTGGCAAAATTCTGATCCAAAATATTAACATCCATAACTGTTAGCCGATTAAGTTTATAGTGAAAGGCAAGCAATACTATGCCATAAGCTTATCCTCAAAGACATGAACAGGTTCATATGAACTTTCACAATCTCAAATACATTTAAATGTTCAGCTATGTACTATCCAGATATTATGATGCACGTTGCAGACTGCCACAAAAACAATTCAATGCTTGATGTGAAAGGAGATCATAGCTCAGGCCATCAAAGTAAAGACAACAAATCAAACAAAAGCTCAGCTCATATAAAATGCTCAATTTCATAGGGTTTTCTAATAGGCCAATTGAATGTGTCACAATGAAAGAGTGCCAGTTCAATGCTGTAGTTCCAGTATACTGTTTCTAGACAACAATACACTGAAAATCATGGATAACTTCAATTTTGTGACACCCACAAAGATGTTCTCAGTTCCAATAGCTACCTTCAAAAGCTTTCTCTTGTCTACGGAGGAGAAAAAAATTCCAGGCCAAGGCACTCAAGTTACAACTTCAGAACAAGACATTGTTGAGATTCAGTGGGATCAACCAACTATAGCACTAGCTTCTTACCTTGGAGGAAGATATGAAAGTAACGCAGCACATCAGTAACACGAAAGGCAGGACAAGTGAATACCAGGGTTCCGCAGCTTGTGAAAGCGAAGCATCTCAAAGCAGTGCACAAAGTTTCAAGATGAGAACAATTCAAACCTTAATGTTAGAAATAACTAAAGAAACAAAGATAAAACTCTTGACCTTGATGGATTTTTCATTTTCTTAAAGAAATCTCCTTGCCCAATCAACAAAATAAAAAATGGGCTAAAATAGTTTGAGCAGACAAAATGAATAAACTATTTCAAACTGAAATAAATGAAAATTTAGACTCCATTTGGTTAACTTACTAGCAAAAAGCTAAAAGTACCGTTTGGTCAAATAACAAAAAGCAATATTTAGAAAGCAAAAAAGCCTATGAAATGTAACATTAATTCATTGTTATCATCTTTGCTTTTTTCATTAGCAAAATCTTTATATACTCTCTCATATTTCATTTGCTCTAATAAAATCAAAATTTATAGAGAGTATAATTTAAAAAGCAAGTTAGTCAAATGGAGCCTTGGCTGTTTTTACTAGATGTATTGAGGCGCCTACTGGCTCATAGGAGTGCAGCTGTTACTGGCATAAGCAGTCTTGGATACTATAGCCAAATCCAGGAGAGCTCAAGGAACTAAAACAGCAAAAAGCCACCAACTAAAAGCACCCTAGAAGCCGGATTTGGCCAAAGCATCCAAACATGTTTCTTACCAAACAACTCAACTCAATTTTAATCCCAAAATTAATTGAGGTCAGCTATATAGATTCTTTGTTTCCCCTCTAAACAATTTTGAGCGACATCTTCTGATAATAGTAATGCTTCTAAATCATACTGTATTCCTCTCCTCCAAGTTAGTTTAAGTCTACTCTTCCTTTCTTCCTCTCCTCAATCACAATGTGCTCAACCTTCCTAATTGAAGCCTCCCTAGATCTCCGCTTCACGTGCCCAAACCATCTTAATCTTCATTCTTTCATCTTGTCCTCAATAGATGCAACTACCACTTTATCTCTAATATTTTCATTATGTATCTTATTCATTCTAGTATGATCACAGATCCATTCTAGCATCCTCATCTTAGCATCACTCATCTTCGATACATGTCCATTCATTGTCCAACACTCGCTACCATATAACATAGCCGATAGAATAGTCGTACAGCAGAATTTTCCTTTCAATTTATTGGGAATCTTGTTGTCACATAGGACTCTCGTGTCAATCCTCCAATTCAACCACCTAGTTTTTATCTTGTGGCTAGCATCATCCTCACAACCTCCACATCCTTGAAGGATTGAGCCTAGATATTTAAAATAGGTGCTTTTAAGCAATGCCACACCATCCAAGCTAACTTCCTCATTATCCACACTACGGCCTTCACTAAACTTCCAATGCATGTATTCCATCTTGGTTTTACTAAACCTGAAACCCTTTGACTCCAAAGTGCTCCTCCACAGATCTAGCTTTTCTATTAACTCCCTCCTGTGTCTCATCTACCAACACAATATCGTCTGCAAACATCATGCACCAAGAGATTTCCTTTTGTATATGCTTTGTTAATTCATCCATAACCAAAGCAAAGAGATAAGGGCTTACTGTGGACCCTTGATGCAACCCAACTGAGATTAGAAAGTCTCCTGAGATAAAAAAAGATAAGAAAAGATACAACAGCTAACCCAAATATATTCTTAATATAGAAAACCTAACAAAGAGACTTAGTGGCAGGAATTAAATCTCAATGCAATAATTCAATACAATAAGATCAAACTACTAAAATTCTATTTCTATGATAAAGTTAGAACATGGCAGCTGCAAAACAAAATTCCAGCAAATTCAAAAGACAGTAACAAGAAGCCAAGAAAGAATTAACCACTAGAAATTATTTCATCCCACATAATTAGTTAAGTGAATGCTAAGTACCATGTAGAACACAGAACAATTAAATGTGCAGAAATCATCCAAGAAAAAGAAAGAGGCATTGTTAAGTAGCAGACATGAAATCCTACAGAGACATGTTCTTGTCCTGGAAATTCTACTTGTTCCTCAACACGTTTAAGAGAAAATATAAGAAAAATATCCGAACAGAAGTACTACAATGTTTTAAAAACAAGTGAAGAGGTAAAAAAAAATACTGTAATAGAAACAAAAATACAGGTTTGAGATTCGGGACTTAAATATAGGCAAAACAGTGACTTTTCATTCCAAATTTAAGACTTCATTTGCAAGAGTGCCTGGAACTTCAGAAGAATCACCAGAGCCGAAAACTAAATGATTGATGCATCTATGAAGGAATCTGCACAATGAATAGATAAAAAGGATGAAAATAGTAATTTCAGAAAAACAAGTTTATAGAAAACATATTAGAAGAGATAAATGCTGAAAATCTGTACCTCAGTCAATTTAGAAGAAAATTTTAGGGTTTACCTTACATTTTAAGCAACTAAAGTATAAACAGGGGGCATGTCATTTTAATAAATAAAAGAATAATGAATAATATTATAATTACACTCCAAGATGGAACAACAAAATTACAAAATGTTAATTTACAAGCAGAGAAATGTTTATGGCAATATGGAAAGATGCCATACCAAATCATCATAAAACAAAGAGATCAACAGCAATTGTAGTTGACAATTGATATTCAATTAAAAAGGAAAAATTAAAAACTGTCAGGTCATATAAATAGCACCACTCATAGAAAGAAAATGAACTCTTAGAAGAGATGTTAAAACTAGCGATGAGCAACTTATAAAAAGTTACCATACAATCCTGTTTAGTTCCATATATAAAGATTAGTCAAAACCATTGTGGAAGTATAAAGGAAACTACTTCATAGGGTAGTATAGAATAGCAAAAAGTATCAAAACGAAGTGCCAATGAAGATATAATCATGACATGCCAATGCAAGTGTTATCCCAATACACATGCAAAGCCTATGAATGAATACCCAAATGCAAATATAAAATCAGATCACTACATCAAATATCATATTCGTTAATCATTAGATAAAAAACCAGGTTTTGCACCTGATGACCCAAAAAAAAAACACTAAAAAACAGGTAAAAGTACAACCCAAAGAAAATTTATAGACTAAATCTTTGGCTCGCTGAACATATAAAAAGATTATTATATCTACAAGGTGATGTACAATATGATAACCACCTAAACAGACAATTGCAACCACTTAATTTAGTTCATTTGTATGGATAATGGATACTATAGTGAACCAAAATCCAATAGTTCACTGGATATTAGATTAAACAACGTACAGTCGAATTTTCACCCTACTCCTAAAACTAACAAAGTGGTGGGTATCCAACCTTCACAAAAGCTGAGGACACCGATATGTGTGCCCACATAGATAATGATAGCCTTCCTAACTGCTAAGGACCAATTCATCCACATAAAAGATATCAACAATCTCCATGTACAAGCTTATGCAAGAGACCAGTGAGCTATGCAGGAAACTGAAGGAAAAGCCCATGCCCAAATTTTATATACTGTATTTAATGAACCCCATTTCCTTGATAATTACAACACAAAAAAGTTTAACCTGTTTGCAAACATCAGAGAACTCCATATTATCATATGCAACAACTATCCCTGCTGAATTGGCAGCAAGTAAAAGAGATTTATCATATCCACACATACCAACCCTTTGCTACATCATTCCAAATCCTATTCTACCACAAGCAAGCAAGTAAAACTTGATATGTCAGTTACCAATATATCCCCAAGTTCTCAACACTCATGTACACTTCTCATCTCTTTTTCATTCTCCATTTTCTTTATTAGTTAATCACCACATAAACCCATACCTTCCCTCCAATATAGCAGAAAAAAAGGTCAAACCAATCAAGTTTACTTGCTTGGTGACTTGGTCAACTGCCATAAACATCCCCAAGTTCTCAACACTCATGTTTACTTCTCATATCTTTTTCATTCTCCATTTTCTTTACCATTTAATCTCCACATAAGCCCAACTCCCCTCCAATATAGGGGTTTCTATTTGTAAACTCATAAGCAAAAAAGATACACAGAAGACTATCTGAGAAACAAGAAGGTTCTTGACAAGTATGCAGTACAATGTACACACAACCAAAATGTCTTTAGACTCCAATAGCCTTATTCTTGTAAACTCATGCACAAAAGCATTAAAGACAGCACACATTTATCTCTGAAGATAGCATGAAGTTCATTTCTATAGAGAAAGAAGAAGTTCGCACCACCTATATCCACCTGGCCCTAAAAGGTCATCAGGCTATAAAAACATATTTAAAGTGAAAATATGGAGAAAAATATGTAAAGAAGTTCCTACTTGTAAACTCCTACAAATAAACTCTATAAATTCAACTATACAAGTATGCATCTCTGAAGAATTCATGAAGTTCATTTTCATTGAGAAAAACAAGAAGGTTCTTGAAACGTATTGTTGCAGCAATATCCACTTTAACCTGAAAAGTGATTGTGCTATTAAACAGGAATCAAATGTGCCAATGTAGAGGTCTCAAATTGGCAAGAGATAGAAAATCTAGCATCATATTTCAACAGTATAATAGGCAGCATCCATGAAACAGCCTAAAAGAAACCTGTTATCCTCATAATATGATGTACATACGTGAATGAGGATATGACTCATGCCTCATAATAGTGAACCTATAAAATTGCTCAATACAGGAAGCTTGAGAGCGCATTTCTGAAAATTTCAGTTGGTTGCACAAACAAGCATATTAAAAATAGTGAACAACCTTCAGCAAGCTATGCAAATAAACATGTTGCGAAACCATGCACAAGGAGCCAGCAAGAGTTTCACCAAGATTTAGAACATGTTTTATACAATGCATTAAACTCAATGAAAAAACTATGCACATTCACTGTTCACACACAGCAACATGGTTTCAATTGCATAAGGACTTTTGAGTTTTCAGAGAATGCAGCAAGACAACTAACATAACCAAGAAAATCTACTCCAAATTGAAGGACTAGAAATGGATAAATAAAATGAGAAACAAAAGAAACTACTAGGAGAAGACATGAAAGTTCTTCAAAAGCATTTCTAAAATTTCAAAATTCCTTCCCTAACTTTTTATTTTAAATCTCAAAATTTCCTTTACCCCAAAAAATCCCCTTGTCAACCCCCTCTTCCCTCTAGGAATTTTGCTACCCAAGAAGCAAAACCCAGAACTGGAACTTATCCCACTCAACTCCAACCCTTTCTTCCAAACCAAATATGTCTTCGCCTTTTTCTACAATCACCAGCATCATACCGCCTAACACCTTTAAACAGAATCACTGATGCAATGATATTAATAGCAGCATAAGCATGGAAAAAAAAGAAATTGCTAATGAAATAAATTAAAACCTAATAAACACCAAACAAACTCACCTAATGTCCCATATAAGGAGCACTACCCTGTTGAGATCTGCCAGCACTAGTCTGCCCCATATGAGGGTTCAACTGTGGGTTCTGGTACCCACCCTGCATGGCTGGTTGGTTCCCGTATCCCCCACCAGCTTGATTCCCATATCCAGCAGGCGCCCCTCCCTGTGCACCACCAAGTCCTCCGAGCAGATTACCAAGCCCCAACCCAGCTCCTTGGGTGGCAATTAATGCAGTCAAAGCCTGCCCAATAGCTGGGTTCAAACCCTGTGAAGCCATTCCTGGGTTGAAGCTCACAGATGGCCCTGAAGGAGCCATCAAATGACCAGGCCCGGGAGCACCAGATGAGTACTTACCTTTCTTGGCCGTGTGATGGTAATGTTGCTGATGATGGTGATGCTGATGATGGCCTGCACCACCATGGCCTGCACCACCACCATAACCCATCTTGTTCTGTTTCGGCCCATCAATTGCCTTCTGGCAATGCAGGGTATGACCCTCGAACTTCTTGTGAGGCTCTTCTAGAGCCCTCTTTGCACTTTCAACAGACTTATACACAAACAGTGCAAAACCCTTAGGTTTCCCAGTCTGCTTATCAAGCCCGAGTGGACCTTCTTCAACCTCCCCATATTGCTTAAAGAACTGCAGGAGCTTCTCAGGATCCAGGTCAGCCGATACATTGCTCACAAAAATCTTCCTCTGGGTGTACTCAGACACTGTTGGCACAGTTGGGGGCGGGGCTGGTACAGGCCCTGCAGTGGCTAATTGGCAAGACGTAATCCTATTCCCTATCTTCTTCTGCGGCTGCCTGAGCGCCTTTCGTGCCCCAGCTCGCTGCTTGAATAATATGAAGGCATAGCCCTTAGATTTCCCAGAGACGCGGTCGGTAACAGCCTTACAGTCCTCAATTTCGCCATACTTCCCAAACTCAGATTTTAGGGTTTCAGCAGTGGTATCCCAGCCGAGACCGTGCACAAATATCTTGCGGTGGGCAGGATCAGCATCTGCAATTTCACGCACAAAATCCATCAAATCAGGATACTTATCCACGGCCTTTCGAAGGAGAGCAAGCAGCTGGTCTTTTCCAAAAGGCTCTAAAAGCTTCTCGAGAGGTTCGTCGTCTACGTAATCCTCTTCCTCATTTCCTTCATTTCGATTACCATTACCAGTAGCTTCATTGGCTCCATTGGCTTCAGGTTTTGGTGGGTCTAATTGAGTGACATCGGCCGTTGATGAGGGTTCTAGGGTTTCAGAGTCATGCTCTTCCTTTTCTTTATCTTCTTCATCATCATCATCATCATCTTCTTCTTCTTCTTCTTCTTCTTCTTCTTCTTCTTCACCTTCTTCATCTCCTTCTCCTTCTTCTTGCACTTCCTCTTGCTCAACTTCTTCATGTTCTTCGTCTTCTTCCTCTACTTCTCGGGGCTCTTGGAGTTGTCCACCGGAATCATCTTCTACGGTGGCGTTTTGCTGGTACTGGGGCTCCTCTTCTTGGATTGGTTCAGGCTGTAATTGTTGATTTGTGGTTTCGATGGGTGCTGCAGGCTCAGAAGATCGCTGCTTTCGCTTCTTGGCCATGAATTGAATTGAATTGAATTGAATTGGAGTGGAAGAGAGGGAGCTAGGGTTTGTGGAGAGGTAAGAGAACGTCGTGTCGTCTCTTCTCTTACCAGTAATAAGTAATCAGAGGATTGATTTGGAGATTTTTCAACTTATATGTCGATTACAAGAACCAACCAATGCCTACTCAAATAACATTGGGCTTTCATCAGTGCAAAAAAAAAAAAACATTGGGCTGGGCTTTGGGTTTGGCAGGTTTTAGTTCACTAGTTTTAAATTGGAAATATAATTTTTTTCTTTTTTTCCCAGAATTGAAAATATAATATTACAAAATATCTTTTAAATTTGATAATTTTAACGGTGTGAATGTTGATAGACAAAAATATCCTTAATTATTATTATTAATCCTAAAGTTATTTTTATACACTAATTTCATACCATTTCACATATTAATAGACAAAATTATTTACTTATTATAAAAAAAATTATAATTTATTTACTCTTATAAAATCAATTATCTTAATAAGTTATAGGACTATATGTTTTTTTGTTATATTATTGTATTTTAATATATACATATATATGAACAAATAAAAATACTCTTACTAATTTTTCATATTTCATAAATTATTATTATTATTGTATTATTGAATAAGAAAATATTATTATAATAGGATTTAGATTTTTTTATAATGTTCTATAAAAAGAACTCCTATGTAGAATTATTATTATTATTATTATTATTATTATTATTATATAATGAAATTTTATTATAGTAGGATTTATATTTTTTTATAAATTCCTATAAAAATAACTTCTCTATCAAATTTTTACATTATTTATCAAAGTCTAAGGTGTATTAAATTTTTTATATGTCCTTTTTCATTTAAATTTTTCAAGTTTTTTTTTATTTATGAAATTTTACTGAGTCAAATTTAAAAAATATATATATATTATTTTAATTAAATTTTCAATATTGTCTAACTAGCCTAACATATGTTTTCATAATTTAGGTTAATTATATATCATAATAATGGAAAGTACGATTTTAGTTTCGCTTTCTTTTGATTATTTTAAATTATAATTTTTAAATATTTACCATCATTCAATATAATTATATAATTTTATATTATTAACAAACTAATGTAAAAAATTATCTAATTAATTGTCATGTATATTAGTCTATAGGAATAAGAAATCCTATATTAATTATCTATTATAATCATTGCTTTTTTTTAAAAGTGGATTTGAATTTTTTTTTTTTTTTTGTATAAGATTGGTGAGTTAAGAGTTTATATTTTTTTTTTTATTTGATTTTAGTTTGTTGTTTTTTACCTTGCACATGAATATTGACGGCTAATATGATAATAATTATAGTAATAATTAATGGATGAATATCATGTATTATAGCTTCTCAATAAATTAATATTACAAATTATAGCTCTAAATTTTATGTTTTCATAAAAGCTTATAGCTTATAAATTTTATTTTATAATTTTATGGATAAATTCTTAATTAATTTTTTAGTTAACCTGTTTTATAATAGTTTGGGGGATTACTGTGATTATATTTCCTTATTTATAAGACTTAAAAACCATGCAGTCGATTATTGTTTTTAAAGTACCAAAATATTGATTTGGTTCCAAATTTTCATTACTTTTTCTTCTCTTATTTTCTTTTTGTAGCCCAAGATGAACCAAGAAGAGAGTTGAATTGGTAGGCAATTAAAAATTTAATTGAGAAAGAATAAGAAAGACACAAGGATTTATAGTAGTTCGGATTATAACCAATCATACATCCACTCCTCAATCAACAATTGGATATTTCACTATCAATGGAGTTTTGACAAGTTCACTCACAACTTAGTATTTAAGCTCACACTAAACTTTACAATTATTTTTAATAAGCTTACACTCGCAACTTCACAAGTGTTTTCATTAAAGTTAACACTCAAATCTAACAAAAGTTTTACAAGGATCACTCTCCCAACCTAGATAGTGTTTAATGGCTAACACTAAACTCTTGAACAATAAATGCTCTTACAACTAACACACAAGATGTTTTAAAGAAAATAAAAGTTTAAGAATTAAATTTGCAAGAGTTTGATTGTTGGATGAGTAGTTGGATATTACTTCAAGTCTTTTGATAAGGTATTTATAGCTTCCCTCCATCACAAGAGTTGTTACAAAAGGTTTCAACAAAATCAAACTCCAACAACTACAAAATCCGCATTAAATGCCCTGTCAGACAAGAATCGCAGTCGCTAGCCCATTATCGCTATCGCTATTGACATATTGCGGTCGCTACATGTATTTCACAAGCGCAATGTTCATGTGATTCAAACGGCTAGTGCCACGTGGTAAAATCTTGTTCACTGCTGATGTTACGGTTGCAACTCTTCTCTGGTTTATGAATATTGCAGTCGCGATATTCATTTAGCGCTGGGTGTTGCGTTCACAACTCTGACGAACTCTTCTGGATGAATTGTATATTTCATGCCTATAGCTGAATTGCGGTCGCAATTAATGTGTTACGGTCGCGATACTAATTTTGTGGGCGCTACATCCTAGTTGCGGGCGCGAATTACACATCAGGCAGAATACTTAGAGAAATTTTTAAGTTTCTTCATTCTCAAGCTTTTCTAAATCATCTAAACTATAGAAACACACATAGATAAAATGTTAGATCAATTCAATTTGATTGTCAAAATCAAAATAGAGATTGACTAAGTTAAAAGCTTAACTTAGGTCAACAATCTCCCCCTTTTTGATTTTGACAATTAAATTGAATTTAAGGCAAAAAATTACTAAAGTAAATGCAATATTCAACTTTTTAATATCTTAACTCCCCCTTAAGCAAATAGTTTTGCAACAAAATCTCCCCCTTTGTTAAATAGGATTCAAATTCATACCCTTCTCCCCCTTTGTTAAGATCAAAAAGAGAAATAACAAGATAGATGTTAATCCTTAAGAGAAATAACAATGCATAATTAAGAATGAATATACCACAAAAAATAAAAGAAAACAAAGAGTATATCAAGTTGCTCAAACTTAAGAAAGAAATTCATTTCATTCAACTTAAAGAAAAGAAAATACAAGATAAATGAAAATAAAATAAAATAAAAAGACAATTAAAAAAAATAAAAAGTTTCAATGGTCCAAGCACTATGGGTCTTGAGCTTCTTCTTCCTCTTATACATCACTAAATTCTTAATCTTTTAACTCACAAGGGGAAATGTCTAACCTGCTTTGCATTTCAATGATATCTCCATGCATATGGTCAAGAAGATTAAGCCTTTTGAGAATTTTGTGAAGAAACTTATTGGTTTTGGAAGGTGGAGAAACTCTAGAGGGAGTTTGAGTGCATTGGGTCTTAGAAATCCCTTTTTCAACTTGTGAAGGTTCTCCACTAGGGAGAGCAACTCTAGACCTCTTTCTTGATTTCTCTAAAACACTAACTTCTCCAAAAATATATTCATATGAATTGTTCTTTTGTTTAATGCACTTGGAATGGATCATATACTAAATGTCCAACATATTAGAAGTAGGAGAGAGGGATGTTTTGAGAGCAGCTTTGTTTGGAAAAGTTAAAACACCAACATGATTTGCTATTTTGGTGATTTGGGAGGAGAGGAGAATTACTCCTTTAAGAGTTTTGGCTAAATGGACAAATTAGTCAATAAACAATTTGGCGGTTTGGATTTTATGATTTTTGAGGAGGCCAAAGAGAAAGAAAATGTTTTATTGGTTGACCTTCTCATTGCTATCCCTTCTTGCATTAATAGAGAATGTGACAATGCGATGGAGAACCTAAAGAGTTAAGGTGCGAAAGTATTTAGCTAGGGATGATCTAAGGTCATACCTTGTCTCAATGGATAATTCTTTCCAAAATTCGTTGAAATCCATATCCAACTCATTTAGAGTGGAAGCACCTTTTTGTTGAAAACCGTAAAGTTTCACTACTTCCTCCAATTTTAGGCCATAGACTTGCCTAAAGAAATGAAACCGAATACCATATGGTCCATAGGTATCAGAGAATTTCTTTTCTTATACTAGAGTAGCAAGAAATTCTCTTGTGAGTTCTTCATGACCATTTTCGATGGGAAGGATGAAAGACCTCCAATTTAGATTGTCCAAAAAGTGCATAATGTCCTATTTTATGCCTAAGGTTCTAAGGCTAAGGACATTGGAAACTTTGTTGGCAACTATGGTTTTGGTTTCTAATTGGGTCCATTTGAGTTTTTCTTCTCTTGTAATTCCCTTCATAAGGTCAAGAGGGACCTTGGGATATTTGAGGCTCTTTACTTTTAGAGGTTTTGGTGAATTTTATTTTTGGAGCCATTAAAGACAAGGAAATAGAAGAAAAGAGAAGATGAAGAGAAAGATTTTCAAAGAAAATGAGAGAGAGAATGCATTTAAAGTTGTAAAAATGTTTGTACAATATTTTAGATGAGTATAGGGGGGTATTTATAGCCATAAAAATCCTTTAAAAATTGCAAAAACGGCTAAATTTTTTTTCTGTCAGAATTGTAAATCGCGTCCGTGAATGAGAAGTTATGACTGTGATTTTCATAAATTCTAAGTAACGGTCACTGAAAGAAGAAAAATAGCATTTGCTACAAGAGAATTGTGACTGCTATATCCATAAAATGCCAACGGGCAGAAGAAATACGAATATAGCGTTCACGAAAAGTTTTTTGCGACCGCTATTTAGAGATTTTTCAGAATTTTAAGAAAAATTTGAAGACAAATGTATGCAATTTGATCAATATCATTTTAAATGATAAAAGAAATATGAATGCACATCTTTATCATCCAATATGCACGCACTTGATATTGATTTGATAATACACACAAAGATAATCATAATCAAACACATTGAGTATTGGCATTAATCAAAACAATGAAATGCATTTTGATGACACATGAACAAATTATGCATACAAAAGATTATTTAAAGCAAAGAAATATTATTTTTATGACAAGAAGCTTCCATCAAGCATCTCTAGCTCCTTTTTAATGAAGTTTAATCTATCTTCATTTAGGGGCTTTGTGAAAATGTCTGCCAATTAGTTAGTTGTATCAATAAATTCTAATACAATGTCTCCATTTTACACATGGTCTCTCAAAAAATGATGCCTAATGTCTATATGCTTGCTCCTATAATGTTGAATGGGATTCTTTGAGAGGTTTATAGCACTTGTATTATCATATTTGATGGGAATGTGATCAAGAGCTTGACCATAGTCTTTGAGTTGTTGTTTCATCCAAATGACTTGAGTGCAATAACAACTCGCTGCCACATATTCCACTTCGATGGTGGACAAGGCAACTGAAACTTGTTTCTTGCTAAACCAAGAAACTAAACACTCAGCAAGAAAATGGCAAGTTTCGGATGTACTCTTTCTATCAAAGAGACTACTGGCATAATCCGCATCTGAATATCCAATAATGCTAAAAGATGAATCTTTAGGATACCATAATCATAAATGCAATGTACCATGTAAATATTTCAAAATTCTTTTTACTGCATTTAAATGAGACTCTTTAGGATAAGATTGAAATCTAGCACACAAGCATACATTATACATTATATCGGGTCTAGAAGCAGTAAGAAAAAGAAGTGAGCCAATCATACCTCTATATTTCTTTTCATCCTCATTCTTACCCATTTCATCTTTGTCAAGTTTAGTTGATATGCTCATTAGTGTCTTGCTACTCTTGCAACCATCCATTCCAAATTTCTTCAATAATTCTTTGGTGTACTTAGATTGGTTGATGAAAATACCATCTTTGTATTGCTTGATTTGAAGACCAAGGAAGAATTTGAGCTCTCCCATCATGCTCATCTCAAATTTCCTAGTCATACACTTAGCAAATTCTTCACAAAGAGTTTCATTAGTAGCATCAAATACAATATCATCAACATAATTTTGAATAATGAGTGTGTTATATTTGTGCCTTTTCACAAAAAGAGTAATATCAACCTTTCCTTTTTCAAAATCATTTTTCAATAAAAATGAACTAAGCGTTTTATATCAAACTCTAGGAGCTTGTTTTAATCCATACAAGGCCTTAGTTAATTTAAAAATATGATTTGGAAGTTCATGATCCTCAAAGCCAAGAGGTTGATCAATATAAACTTCATCTTCAATAAAACCATTTAAAAATGCACTTTTCACATCCATTTGAAATTCATGTGACATGCATATACTAATAATATTCTAATGGCTTCTAATCTTACCACCGGAGTATAAGTTTCATCATAATTCATGCCTTCCTCTTGGTTGTACCCCTTGGCAACCAATCTAGCTATATTTCTAGTGATGAAACCATGCTCATCTAACTTATTCCTATATACCCATTTACATCCAATAATTGGATGATTTTTGGGTTTAGGAACAAGTTTCCAAACTTTGTTTCTCTCAAAGGTTGAGTTCCTCTTGCATAACAATCACCCAATATTAATCATTTAGAGTCTCATTAATAGTCCTTGGCTCAATTTGAGAAACAAATGAAAGATTATCATCTAAAACTTTAAAATAAGATCTAGTACTTACTCCCTTTGAAGTTTCACCTATGATGAGTTCCTTGGGGTGACCCTTGGGGTAACTCCAATCCTTTAGAAGTCCTTGAGTGTGATCCTCTTGATGTTGAGATTGAGCTTCTACATCTTGTTGAGGTTCTTCATTCACTTCTTCTTCCCTTAAGTTGTCCTCAATTTCAAAGATTTTCAAACTTACCTACAAAATCATCAAGAACACTACTTTTCCTAAGATCAAGCTTACTAGATTCATCAAAAACAATATTCATAGACTCTTCAACAACTAGAGATTTTTTATTAAAGACTTTATAAGTTTTGCTAGTGGTGGAATAGCCAAGAAATATGCCATCATCCGTTTTGGATGCAAATTTTCTAAGATTGTCCTTGGTATTCAATATATAGCACTTGCAACTAAACACTCTAAGATATGAAATCTTGGGTTTTCTTCCATTCTATAACTCATAAGATGTTTTATTCAAAATTTATCTTTTAAAAACACGATTTGCAATGCAACAAGAAGCGTTAATGGCTTCCACCCAAAAGTATGTAGGAAGACTATACTCATTGAGCATTGTTCTTGCCATTTCCACTAATGTTCTATTTTTCCTCTCTACAATACCATTTTGATAGGGTGTTCTAGGGGATGAAAAATTATGAGAAATACCAAACTCAATGCAAAAAATTTCAAAGGATTCATTTTCAAATTTTTTTCCATGATCACTTCTAATTTTTGAAATTAAATATCCTTTTTCATTTTGAACTTTCTTAGCAAAATTTTTAAATGCATCAAAAGCATCACTCTTATAAGTTAGGAAACTTACCCATGTAAATCTAGAGTAATCATCAATAAGTACATATGCATATAGCTTTCCACTCAAACTAGCAACTCTACTAGGTCCAAACAAATCCATATGAATAAGTTGAAGAGGTCTAGAGGTACTTACAACATTTTTTGACTTGAAGGAGGATTTGTGTTGTATTCCCATTTGGCATGGTCCACATGTCTTGTCCTTTGAGAATTTGATTCTTGGGGCCCATCCACTAGCTCATCTTTACTAAGGCTATGAATTAATTCCATGCTTGCATATCCAAGCCTTCTATGCCAAAGCCACGATTCATTACTAATAGTCACAAGACACTTGAAATTTTGGTTAGCTAAATTGTATAAGTTAATTATGTAGGTATTGCCATCTCTTTCTCCTTTGAATATCACTTTGTCATCTACTAGACATTCTTTGGAGTCAAAGATGACTCTATTACCTTTGTCACATAATTGACTTACACTTAATAAGTTATGCTTCAAACCATCAACCAAATAAACATCTTCTACTAGGGAACAAACTTCCTTACCAATTGATCCAATGCCAATTACCTTACCCTTGGCATTGTTTCCAAAAGTGACATTACCTCCTTGCTTTTTCTTCAATGAAATGAAGAGACTAGCATCTCCGATCATATGCCTTGAACATTTACTATCCACATGCCATTCACTTTGATTTGAGGTGGACTTAAGGCATACTTACAAGAAATGTCATTTCATCTTTTCTTAGATACCCAAGCATATTTGGGTCCTTGGAGGTTAGTCTTGGAAGGTTCCTCAAGTTTCAAATGAGCCTTCCTAATATAACAAAATATATTGATGTGGCATTTTTTCATACAATAATGGCATTTTAGCTTTGACTTATAAGTCTTTTTGTACTTTGCCATTTTGTTATGAGATTTTAGCACTTTTACAATATTTTTATAGTGCATACAAGAACATGAATGTAATTGTGATTGTGGGTGACTATGATCATACTTCTTGTTGTATTTAAATGCATGATTGACTCTTTGAGGCTTGGCTCTTGAGTCATGTGAGCCTTTATTAATCCTACTAGGATTTGTATGTTTCATGTGTGCATTTGCCTCTTTATGAACAACCTCTATGCTAGAGGTTTGAGGTATAGAGACCTTAACAAACAAGGGGGATGAAGATGTAGAAGTAGATGAATTATTGAAGCCAATACCATATTTCATAAGGGGTGATCTTTGAGATACAATAAGTGTATCCAAAGCTTCCTTCCCTTCATACCAGTGTTGGAGATAGATGTTATATTGGGTATGGATTGGTTATCTACCCATTTTGCTCATATAGATTGTAGGGGAAAACGAGTGGTATTTAAAAAGGAAGGGGAAAAAGAATTTGAATTTCAAGGGGATAAGAGTAATATATCGAAAACCCTTATATCGGCTATCGGAGCTAGACGATTATTAAGAAAGGGATGTCGGGGATATCTAGCTAGT